>JAOVVB010000049.1:17205878-17238567 GCA_028570985.1 Heterobranchus longifilis
CATGACCACTGTTGCAAATAACACTGGGAATTAAAATCAGACTCGTGGAGCCACTCATACTAAACTAACATTATTCTATTTGCACCATGAGATACTACAGGGATCTGCTGAGGTGCAGCATCTTCTCCTGTACACAGCCCTGCCACAGTTATGAAATTCTAAGTACAATGTTGAGGATTTGTCATATACAAACCTGAACCTAACATTTTATTTTCTGCTGACTATACCACTTCTATAGTATATTTTTATAGTATAGCCATTGTGTGCATTGTGTGTGCCATTTATTTATAAACACTGAATATACTGTATATTGTAGGTAGTTCACACAAATAGGCCACTTGAAAAAATGTTGAATACTATTCAAGTACTAATCGTTTAGATTGGTATTGCAAACCCCTAAAACAATTTTCATTATTGCTAGAGATGCATCAATTTTCTTCCTAATTTAGTTGTGTCCAATGCCCACTGGACCTGTTAAGGCACTCCCAATCAAGCTACCAATCAAGGACAGGACAAGCTAACACCTGATTCCTTTTGTGTATGTAAATCCACAACTGCATCTTTTCCAACCACTACTCACCCACTGTTAGGGAGAGGCATAACACACATGAAGGAAAGCGCTATCCGCACATTCCGCTGGCGAGAGCCCTGGCGAGATACCCATGATCGGCCAGTGTCGCCATGATTGATGTGAGAGTGTTAGTATGTCATCCCTCCCTCTGAGATAGCATGGTCAGTCTTCTCTTTAAACTCACAACTACAGATGGCTGTAGTACCACCCGGGAATTAAACTCATGAACTTCAGATGATGTTGGAAACACGAATGAGAGGATAAAATGTACTGGGCACAAAAAAAAAAAGAAAACTGTAAGAGTGAACTGCAGGAACAGCAATCAGGTCACTGTGTGTTCTCTCCTCTCGGAGTTTAATGTCAGCCAGTAAAAGCAGTGCTTCTCTCTCTCTAGGCTTGTCTTGCTAACCTAACTTAACAGTGCAGCTCTTGGTTTGTCCGTGTTATTTTTGTTTGTCAGCCACTTCCAGAGCTGTGCTCTGTGACAAGAGTGACAAAGTGAGAGAGAAACACAACTATTTATGATATTTGATAAACACAAACAGGGAACTGTTTCAAGCACGTATGCACACGGAAACTCAAAAAAGAAAAAAAAAAAGTGCTACAAAATCTTTCATTTTCCAAAGTCTTTATCCTTGCCTTTCAAACACTGACTATTAGATTATGCTGCCCAGTAATGTCGAATAGTTTAGAGCGTGCCACCTGTAAAATTATAAAAGAACAGAAACATTTCATGACCTCAAATGCAAACATACGTACATTTTAAAATTAATAAAAAATTAAAAAAAATCACTTAAGTTAAAAAATCTCAATAGAGTCACTACATCACCGATTGCGATACATCACTGAAATGTTTTTTCCCGACTCTAATAGTCAGTGTTTGAAAGGCAAGGATAAAGAGGAGCAGGTGTGGTAGGAGCAAATTATTTGCCAAGTTTACTAAGAATTGCAAAAAAAAAAGTGATCTTAAGAGAATCACAACACAGATTGAATCGGCACCGAGGTTTCGCAATAATATCATATCGTCTGGTCCCTGCTGATTCCCATCCCTATTGACTATGGTGGCAGATGGATATCCTTCTTTATTTTAACGTAGATTTTAAAAAACATTTAATTAGGATTTTCTTCCATATGAATTAAAAATATTTTTGTGCAGTTTATGCTGCAACTTAAGGAAAATCATTGTCACACTGTTGGTGTTAATGCGTAGCTGCCATGGTACTAAAGGACAAAGAGACCAATAAGGGTGGGAGGGCAAATAAAATGTATTTACTTTTAATACAATGATCAATTTTAACAAATGATCAAATATATATTATAGTATATGTCCTTACACTTAAAATCCCACAAAGGCAAGTACTTTTAAAAGCATTTTAAAAAACTATTATTAGCCTGTTGATAAAGATTTTATTCCACTGAGAGTCGTTTTTTATATGCAAAGCAGATTTGGGATTCACACACTATTAAAGCAATAAGCAGGTGCATTCGATATGTTGCAGACGTGAGGCAGTCTGCACAGGTCTGTATACATTGTGCTTTAGGACAAAGCCAAGTACTCATATCAGTACTTGCTATTGGCAAGTACAAAAATAGAAGTATTTGTACTTGGCCTGGCAAAAGTTGGTATCGATGTATATTTAAACCTGTTCTGCCCTCTGGACATGCCAGATCCATCCTGATGCCCTACTTCTGGCTGGAATCCTGATCACTTGGAGGTCACTTACTGCTGCTGAGGATGGCACCATATGGTCTGTTTAAAAAATGCATGTGACTGCTGAAGATGGTTCCAATTAAAAACTATGAGGATGGCTTTGGATTGCATTTGATATCAACAGTTTTGCTATGCTGTCTTGTAACTATAATTGCTGTATTAGTTTAAGGCTTGAAATTACCATGAACAGCTTTGTACCTCTCA
Organism: Heterobranchus longifilis; assembly: GCA_028570985.1. Lineage (NCBI taxonomy): Eukaryota > Metazoa > Chordata > Actinopteri > Siluriformes > Clariidae > Heterobranchus > Heterobranchus longifilis. The sequence goes on from JAOVVB010000049.1 coordinate 17,208,365, forward strand.
ACATAAAAATATATATAGAAGCACTGGTTTTGCTTTCTACAACTGCTATTAAAACCTCCAGTTATTACAAAGCTCTTTTTCATACCATAAAAATCTTTAAAATCTTTAACGTGCTTTTCTGTGACACAAACATGCTTGATTTAGAAACGAGCACCTCATTTACACGTCATAAATTCAGCTATACACTTTATGTAACTCTCTTGAAAAATAGGTAACCTCAACAAAGTGGACTTTATTTTACCTGAAATGAATTTCACTGTTAAACCATCACACTTTTGACAATTTAGGACAGTTATAAAGGGGATTTTAGGTGCTATACAGTATCAATGAAATAAGGATGAATCCTTTCTATTGTCGCCTTTAGCCCGCTCTTTAGATATAAACTGATAAAGCCATAAATTTGTACATTTATTTTTGTTTTTATTCTATGTTTATATTTCTGTAAAGCTGCTTTGTGAGTGTCTATAGCACTATATATATATATATATAATTAAAGTCAAAGTGGATTTTATTGTCATTTCAACCATATACTATACTGTAGGACAGATGATTTAAGAGAAACACTTAAGAAAAACAAAAAACTTTGGGATGTGCTGCTATTAAAAATAATCATGTTCAAGGTGAAACTCACAACCCACCATTATCAAAAGCTATTATATTGATAATATGGAAATTTGCTTAACTATGACAGTCTTGGACTGCAATAAGTAGACAACATATCACAGCACACAGATAATGAATGTGTCTAATATTTAAACTATTTAACTGTGTTAAAATAAAGTCCATAAAATGTATTTGATATTAGCATAAGTACCCGTTGTTGATGGGTAAAAAATTTGTAGAAATAGTTAAAAGGTTAAATCTAAAAATAAGCTGATCAGCATCTTGCACATATCTGCTCATAACGTCCCTCCTGCTCAACGTTTTGATGAAGTTAATTGTGCAGGTTTAACTTTAGGCAAATACCGAAGGACTGGAAAAGGTTCATTAAATTCTGTTCAGCTGGTTCTGTGTGATGCTGTAACAAAATCTGCCTGGACAGACATACTGACAAACACACATATGGACACAAAATTTTGGGTTCGAGTCCTCCAATGAATGAAATGTAAATACATCATTGAAAGATCGAGTTCTAACCAATGTACAGACAAAACACTTTCTTATATTTATATAGATGACAAAAACTTTGAAGCCATCACTCTGAAAGCAGTGAATTTAGCCAAGAGACCAGGGTGACTTTCTCACTCCCCTTTTCTGCAGTCTACAAACTAGCTAAGACAAGGCAACTGCACAGTACAGCACAAACACAGCCTCACTGTGTCCACACAGAGAATGAGAGAGAGAGAAAACAGACAGCAGGCAAGTAAAGGAACACAGTAGAAGAACATTTGGTCTGCCAGATTTAGCTAAAGCTCAATATGTCCTACCTCATCTCTACAATGTTAGTGTTTTTACTGTTGTACAGCACAACACAAACATTATTCTACGCTTATGGCTATGCAAGTTTTTTTGAAGCATCATACGTCAATGGAGCGGCTGTCTTGGCCCACTGTTGATGCAGCACAGACAGACAGAGAAAATGGAGCTTACAAAGAGAGAGGAGTAAAAAGCCACTAACACCTCAGAAGCAGTGTGGTAGAAGTCCAGACTGTGTTTAACCTCTTAAATCACACACACACAAGCACACACACACAAACACACACCAATAAGACCATTAAACAGCAACCTTGCAAGAGCCATTGGTGATTTCCAGGTGAAAAAAGATGTCTCTCTGCAGATCCATGTAACCTACAAAACTGTATACTGTAATGATTATACAGTATATCTAAAGATCTCTCTCTGCTGGATTCTGCAACTTACTAAAAGGCTCCAAAAGGCCATAAATGCAGTGATGATATATGACATGTTTGACATTAGATTTAGAAAGTGTTGACTGTACTGTACATGGGGTCTGCTTCATGAAAAACACCAAGGCAGGATTTTTTTTTTTTTAAAGGTCATGGCTTACTCTTTCAGTGTGGTGTTCAGAAGCTGCTTTATGTCCTAAGGAAGCGGTGGTGCAAGTAAATAATTTGTTCTTTAAAATATTTATTTCTCTTTGTAATGCCCTGCAAACTACTTAACCTTGCCAGTAATCAGATCAATAATTTTAAAGCAGAATCTATGAATATATATGGAAAAAATATATAATGTATATACATACAGTATACTGTATATATAGAAACTTGAAAATGCACTTGTGTACTTATACCAACGAGCATATGATCATTACTGATTAGCTAACTAGTAGAGATGTAGTAAAAATAAATTCGATTACGTATAGCAATTCATTTGGTTTGGAATTTCTTATATCGCCACACTGACTCAAAAATCTAATTTTTAAAATAAAATGTATACTGTATATAGTATGTTTGCATTTGAAGCGGCAAAATGTTGCCGTTCCACTATAACCCTGCAGTCGGTGCACTCTAAACTATTCTTTATTGTTAGAATTGTAACAAAATCACAGAATCCCAACACAATTTGAATTGGCACTTAGGAATCATGATATCATATCCTGAAGTTCCTGGTGGTTCACATCTCTACAAGCTAGTTTCCCTTGGAGATCAATAAAGTATTTTGTTTTTCACTAGTATTAGCTCAGTTAGCCAGACGATTAGCTAACAACCTGGGAGGTCTTTTCAGAGGTTCTGCTCATAAACAAGAAACAAGTTTCACTTAGCACAATCAGTAAGGCTATTTTCAATTACCACCATTTGCTCAGTATGTTAACTAGCTGGTCCACTGATGCTCAGTTCTTCTGCTGAACAGAAATTATCTGAACACAAATCTACCTGTTGTTTCAAATCATGTTTTTAGGTTTAGTGCTTTTCGAAGTGATTTTACTGTGTACTGTGTATTAATATTCAATTAATGATAAACCTGGAAACAAAGAGGAGTACACATATTGCATACTCTATTCAGTGGATATGTATTTTATCACATTTTTTACAAATGCAGAAAACACACATGTACAGTATGCATACACAGGATAAAAACAAGTGAAATAAAAATGTAATTATGACACATTACTGAGTTACTTAGTCTTGTCTTATTAACCATGAATGCTCAATTAACCTATGACTTGTGGGCCTGTAAATCAGTATGAATTTCAATTTATACAAAAACACATTACTGCTCATTGTTTAGAAAGACAAACAGCTCACACATTAAACCTTCCTAATCACAGCATTCATTAAACAAAATGTATCACTTAGAATACTTATAAAAATGACTATCTTGCACAATAATAACACAAAACTGTTAGACTACAGAACTTGTCCTTTTTGGGAGCAACAAGCAAAAATATACGAGCCAATTAAAGACAAAGGAGCCCATTTAAGCAAATGTACTACACTCACTGCTTTATGGAAATGAGGCTTCATTCCAGCTCTGTACATTTGTTAACTTGCTGCTGCCCAAGGCAAGGCATTAGTCATCAACACAGACACACACACACACACACACACACACACACGCACACATGAAAAGAGCGAGACAGAGCTGGCTGCTGTTCAGTATCCTGCACACGGAGCAGACTGCTGCAGCTATTGCCCAGCATTGATCTCCTCATCCTCCACCCAGAACAATGAAGGGAAGGAAAAAAAAAGCACCATTCCTCCATTAGCCTTGTGCATGTGAACAGGTTCAGCTTCACAGTGACAGACAGAATCTCAAACTGGTTGTATCGTGGGTTGTGTTTATTAAGGCGGCCTGCAGACTTTCCTCGTGTTACACAGAACCTTGAACTCTTAATAGAAATAAATGCCATGCACAGAGGCTGCTCCTCTCATCATGGCTTGTGTTAGCGCATAAATTAAGAAGGACATTAAAATATGCACCACTAGTGAAGCGCAAACATTGAGTGTTATCAGGTCCTCGTATGCTAACGACTGGACTGGAGTAACGAATTAAGGAAATTGGTATGGGATGAGCGAAAATCTATTTAAAGCTTCTTTGAGTAAGCATAATGTGACATCAATTCAAAGCCGCTGGAAGGTTCTTGACATATTATAGTATACTATGTCATATAATTGGTAGTCATAGTATACTATGTCATATATACTTGGTAGTGCTGCAAAATTAATCTTGTAAAAATTTAAATGGCACTAGGGACCTATGCAATAATTTAATCGAATTTTTTTTTTAAAAGGCAGCAATACACATAGTCAGGAATTTATCAGGAGCTTGTCAATAATTTAAGTTTTTTTTTTATATATATAACTTTTAGATGATAAATATTAGCAATCATCCTCTTAACGAGATCATTTGTCCAATTATTTGGTGTTAGTCTTGATAAAAATGTTGGAATACAAAATGGTACATTTAATAGTTATATAATGCAATATAATTTGCAATCACAGCATGTCAAAATAATCGCAATGTGATTTTAGGATCTAATCGTGCAGACCTACTATTTGGGTACTGAAAACTTTTCAGATCATTTTAAAATTGGGTTAGCATAAAATGTCTTTTTGCATACCATGAGACATTCCTTAAATATTTGGAAAAGTTTCTTTTTGTGTACAGCCCTGGCAAGGCTAAGGTCAATGTACACAAATTAGGCAGCAAGACAAAAAAAAAAAAAAAAAAAAAAAAACACATTCCTTCACTTCGTCCTGGAGTTGTAAATCCCGACTGTATCAATTCTGCTCCAAATTTCATTCCTCTCACATACTTTTGTGGCATAATCAGGTACTTTCACCCTCATGTCAATCATAAGACACCCCTGAATAATTCATAAAAATATTTTTTATTTATGTCTGCATTTTTCCCATGCCAAGAGGGGAAAAAAAAAAAAAACTTAGGAGGAGCTGAAGCTCTGAGTAGACAGAGACTCACATAGTGAACACCTCACATAGTGAACAATGCTTTCATCTTTAATCCAAGCGCTGGGAGGCTGGGGTTGTCTGGGTCTGCACAGGCACACACATTATTAATTCACTTTCTCACTGAGAGCTGATAACATTTTCAAATTTAAACCGCAGAGGGCTGTTGTCAGAGATGATCTATGAAGCTAATCTTGTTTGTGTTAATTGTGAAAAATAATTATACATTTTAAACATCTCTCTTTGGATTGGATTTAATAACATATTGTGAAAACGCTGGATCAAATATTCTGGGAAAAAGGAGGGAAAAAAAACAGTATACTTCTCCTTTGACAGGAGTCGCTTCAGACATTTCTTCAAAATAAAAAAAATAATAAAAAAACATCTTTGTCGGATCATGAAAGTGACAATTATCTTAAAATTCTTAACATCACATTTGAATTAACTGCTGCAGTCAAGTGAGTCTAATGATCTGGTTGTAATTTGAAGCTGAGTAAGGCTGTAAATGACTGAAGCAGTGCCAGGTGTGGTACCCGTCAATGACTGGCAGCTACCTGACAGCCAGGGTGTGTGCGCAGTCTAAAATTAGATGAGTGCATGTGTAGGCTGAGTGAGTGTCACTAAAAGATGACTAAACTGCCATTCATGCCAAACAATCAGTGTGGGACAGAGAAATAATACAAGTACATGCTTACAATGCAGACAATTTCAGCAGTATACATCCTTCTATTATTTTTACACAATTCTGAAACAACTAATATTAATATAATTAAATCCTGAATATTGATGCTAGTGTCCAAGTACAATACACAGTTATTACCGGCAAGATTACCATACATATTTTTCCTATATAGACGTCCTGTCTACAGATGCACAGTATGATGCATTTTATTGGCTTTGTTCTTGTACTTTGTACAATGACAATAAAGTTGAATCTAATCTAATCTAATAACTGAATCAGTATACTACTGCAGTTTATTGTTTGCTTGCACAATCTGACATACAGGATATTTACTACTGATATGATGATAGTGAATTAATTAGTTAGTGTCATACTGAGAAGACACATGTACAGATGTGCACAGAATGGCTTTTCTAATCGCTCTTAAAATTTAGTATTTCTGAATACTGGCATGCTCTGTTAGCATCACTAATTGGTAGCCTGATTTGCTACTGTTCAGTCTTCAGTGATTGAGTGTCATAATACATGCTGGAACAAGCCCTTAGCATCGGACCATTTATCTATTACAGAAATGTCAGCATTTGAAAAACACATCCATATTCCAATGTTCCCTGGACGGCCAAGTTGACCTTAGTTAACCTCAGTCCAAAACACTTAAGAGCTGCAGCCGCACACAGACAGACAGACCCACACGATTACTGGCACTGCACACACACGCTCATGCAAAACACCTATGCTGTAAACTAATGCTTTAATGTTATTCAAACACTGATTTCATTCTTAATATTGAATAAGGCAGAATATCCAATTAGACAAATCAACAAATGATCTGTCAGATTAAAATAAGTAACACATCAGAAGAGTTATGGTAGACTGCACCAATTAGTTACATAGTAATTCACAATTGATTTACACCCATACTACTCCAAATTGTCTATCTTAATATGGTCTGGAATATATAAACATACGGCAACAGTCTCCCCATCCAGTTATTTTAAACACATTAAAATTGGTTGCCATAGCAATATGTGAGAGAAGAGATAGAGAGGGAGAGAAAGCAGGCTCTGAATAATCTGAAAAGAACAATATAGAACAACATTATTTTAAGTAAATTGTCCCCATAGGTGTAATGACTTTGGATTAAATTCCTCATTTGAGAACATTAAAATCTAAAGAACATACAAATGTATATTTAAAAAAAGAAAACATACAAATGCGGCTAAAAAAAAAAAGTCACGTTGCCTTTTGTTCACTCAGCTTCTGCTCATGTTCATATTTAGCTTGATATTGAAAGGCAACACTAAATGGACTGTCCTTCCCCTTGTTCTCTTTCTGTTCATTTTGTGTTGAAAAAAAATGTCTATGAAATTCGTACTGCCTTCAAAAAATAGTGCTTTTGATTAGAATACTGTCACACACTACATCACTGATATGAAGCATTTACAAGATCTGCTTTCACAACATGCTTTCAGTCTAGCTGAAAATGCAGTTGATAAGTAGTGATTGGCTCTAAAGTATGTAATAGATAAAGTAGCTGATAGCTCTAATAAAAACTATTACCAAGCATTACTATTGTATGTTACACTAATATATTTAACTAGTCATTTATAACACTTGATATGCACTTTTGAAAAATGAATAAAGGAATGAAAATATAAGATACCTAAAATGAGAAATCTACAAATCCAAAAATGTAGGGTTTATTTCATTATCCATGTATAGATGTCATTGAAAAATGCAAAATGATAAATTGGTTCACAAAATGGAACTCATTGAAATTGTCAAGAAAACAAATATGAAACATTTAAAAACTTTGAATGTCTAAAATGTAGCCTATGGTAAAGCCTATGGTAATCTAAGGAGAGATTAGCATTCACACAAGTCATATAAACCTGTTCCAAGGCCATGATTAACCTACCGTGTTAAAAATAGCATTAAATATAGCATGGGTATATTTTAGGTGTCGTAATCCTGTAACATTTACATTTTCATCAGAAGCAGCATGTTGCATGAAATTACATTTACAAGACATTTTATAAATGGATTGGCAGAGCTCTTTTTTCGTGTGCTGAAAGGCTTGATTTTCAGTCAATGAAAAAACAATATATATTGATATTGTAATCATGTCTGTAATTTTTTTCAGAAATAGAAACTCTATCATCTAAAACTAAATTCTGACTGTTACGGTGTTATGACAGCTTCTGTGATGTCCGTCTATTAGCCTGCTTTTTAAAAGACACATTCTCACACCTTTAATGATGATGGCCTTCTGTAAAGCGCTATTGAATTTCAATGCGCTGATTTAGAGTAGTGTAATTAACTGCAGACAGGGTGAGAGGTGATGAGGCATCGAGATGTTTCCTGTTTATGAAAACATCTGTTCAGTAGCAAATCTCTTACTGGCATACTCATTTCAGGAAAACATTTTTTAAGAGGACTTCTGGTGCTTTAAATAAAAAAATAAATTAAAAAATGACACTGGGATTGAACATTGGAAGTGTCTTGCAGGAATGATGTGGTCAGAGCTGCACCAAAATACCAAATGCATGACTCTCTAATGCAAAAAAGGAATTAAATGCAACCATCAGATAGTATTTAATGCTACATTCACAGCATCTAAATCCTCAACCAATCACATTATGTTAAACACTACAATTCCTTTGGCATTAAACACTACAATTCCTTTGGCATTAGTAGTGCCAGGTAAATCATATTCATATCTTATAAGAAGAGAGGCTGAGATTGGAATATTTGAACAACATGTGCTCTCCTTGCTGCACATATAAACATGCCGAACAAGTGTCATGGCAACCACTTCAACGGGCAAGATGCTTAAGATATGAGGCTGACACAGAGACAGCGAAAGGAAGCCAACAGGGCACATCAAACCCCCCCATAGTCTCTAATTGAGCTCTAAGAACCCTTTTGTTTCACACAAAGTGGGACAGTTGAATGCCTGTGTTCCTTCATCAAGACTAGATTTGACTGCAGTATCACATTAACAAAGGCAGGCACAGATTAGTCACAGTACTATATGCAAAGGTAAGCAAGTTTCAGTATTCATATGAATGAGTTATACAACAGAAACATGACACTGAAATAAAATGCTGAATGACAAGTCTACAAAGAAACTGAATTAACTGTGAAGAAATAATTGTTTATACTGCATTTCATATTTACTGCAAAATAGATATTCTATTTCCTTAAAAATTAACCAAGAACCTGTGCATTTAACTGAATGTCTTGGTCTGCGAACATCACATCCATAAAACATTGTTGAACTTGTCACACTGATTAAAAGGAATAACTTTTGTTCTAATCCCTTAGGAGTCTTTTGTTCCTTAAATTAAAAACACATTATTGCATCCTTTGTTTTTGGCCACCCCCTTTCTCTTCCTCCTGAAGGCCTGTAGGCATGGTACGGCACAGGGCATTTTTCCAAAGCAAGTTGACTGTTTCTGCCAATAAAGCAGTCACTGATCTCTTTCTCTGACTTTCCTTGCCTAGGACAAATCACAAATTCTGACTTTTTACAGCACATCTTATATTACATCAAGGCAGCAATATAGTCATATGCAAGTAACAGTACTGTAGTTCATTACAGTGTGCAGTACTACTTATTGCACTATAATCAGTGTACATGAGGGTGTGCTCTATGTGGCTCAATATTTGGACAACATATTCAACTGACAAAACTTCAAAAATACAAAAATGACATTGGTAACAGTGTCGGTGTCACTTGAATGATCTTAAATGTCTTACTTAATATTTAGGTTTACTAATTCTTATTAGGAATGATATTAAATTTGGCAAATAACTACAGTCATAGGAAGAGAGCGAGGGAGAAAGAGACATAAGGTGTGGAAATAAACCTGTGTCTCTGAGTATGTGTCTTTTCATATATTATATAATATATAATTACACACACGCAAATAAATATACACCTCTGCATTAGTATCCCTCCCTTTTTTTCCTGCACAGTGTGAGCATTTGTGCATATGTGTGAATGTGTGTGTGCATGCTGGGAAGCATTGCCGCACTCAGCTGATTCCTTGCTGAAGGGAAAAAGAGACTGGTGGAGGAGTAACAATGGAAGCAGATAATGAGGCACAGTGCCACATTCAGACCCGCTGTCTCCCTCTTACCTACAGACAACTGGCACCACGTTAAACAGTTTACACTGAATTTGATTTAATTATGGCCGCAGAAAGCAGGATTTCACATTTTGCTGTCAGTTATATATTACGGATCCTCTGTTCTGGCTAACCGCAAAGCACATTATAACATTAGATAATATAAAATAACCTCCACTGCTGACCTGACCACTGAAAAAAAAAATCAAAAACAACAACAAAAAAAGCTTTTTCTCAGAATACAGACTACAACATGATCACACCTGACTGCACAATACCAATTGATGCATGTACTGACGTTTGTCAATTTCATTCATTATATTATTAAAAAACCAAACAGTTGACACTGAGACCATTATGTTTCACCTGAAATAAGTAAAAAATTAATCATATTGAATATGTACTTACACTGAGTGTATAAACCTTATGTTATTGATTATATTTGCTTCCTGAATTGGAGCAGGTGAGCAATAAATATCATTAAGAATAATAAATAGAACCAAATAAATCCTAAAATGTGTTTAAAAAGATAAGAGCAGACACTATGCAGTGGAAGAAGCAGAGGCAGGGGAGGCTGTGTAAATCATGAAGAATTCTACACGAATTCCAGCAGTACATTCATTAGGGAAAAAACAGATCTTAAATATGTACAATTACATTTACCTACAGGACATGAAAATGAAGGACTAAGGTGTTGAGGAAGAAAAAGGAAAAAAAAGGGGGGAAAAAAAGGGTTGGCCCAATAGAAATAGTGCCTGAAAAGTCTATATCACATACTGGTAAGTAAAGCAAGACCAATCAGCCTAATGACAAAAGCTAGTATCATACCCAGGACTGCCCTTTAAACCTATTAATGGCAATCCATCATTGAGGAAAGCCACTAAGGATCTAAACCAATCTGCTGAAGAGAAAGCACTAATACCCATCAGATCAGCTTTCCTCTTAATGACAAATGCAGTCTCAAGCTAAATGAATGGTAAAAGAATGATCAGCTATATGAGGCCCGGTTTCAGATGCTGGGCAATTATCTGTATTGACAGATGAGAACCCATTCATTCGAGTGATGAACATGAGTCAAAGAGACATTATTTCTGAAACAACAGTTACTAAAATGCAAATGTCTTTCAAAGACTGAACACCATTGAGAAATCATAGGGGGGCTTTAATTACAGTCATAACAGTTGTGAATAGCTGAATCATAAATTCAAGGCAAGAATCAGACTCTAATAAAGGCCAAGTTAATATTTATAATATTGACAAAATTACTTAATATTACAAAAACACAAAATCTAATAAGACAGATTCTTACCTTAAAAGAAGGATATGTTGCTTCAATTTTCTGTTAAAAAAAAAAAAAAAAAAAAAACACAAACAAAAATGAATTCTTAATTATATATAAATCACAAAGTGGGAAGGTTGGTGGAAATTCATACATTTAAATCCCCATCACAGTTTGTGACACACTGTGCTATCTCTTTACCTCTTCTCCATTTTTTGCCCATTGTAGTCTATTTTGTCTATATTATAGTAGTATATAGAATATAAAAGCTAACAGTATGTGTCCTCCACACCTTGCTAAACCAGGCATATTGTCACGTTTATAAATTCAGCACATACTGTATCATCTAATGCAGTCTAGTTTTTATTATCTCAGCAGAACATATTTATGATCAAGGGCTTTTATGATGGGTAACAGCACTGTGTAGAGTGTCAGCCTGAGCTTCTGCGTGGGCCTTGTGAATGCTCCCTCATTACAGGAGAGAGAGAGAGAGCGATTCCCATGGGACTGGACTAAGAGGCAGAGCTCTGCCTGACACAGCTGCCTGTTCTCACAATGAGATTCACTCACTATTATGTATAGTAGGCTACATGTTATTAGAGTGGAAAAAAAGAGCAGCATCCTATTGTGTGTTTCATTAATTATCCAGAATTTTGTCCCTTAAATAAAACACACACACAGGCTACACAAGAACAGAATATACAGAATTATCATTAGTGCATTATCACAGTGCACATGGAATAGGATATACATATGCAAAGATTAGAATTATTTTCCTTGATATATTTAAATCAATTAAAGATTACTGTACTCTTATGATCTAATTAGTTCCCTCTATGGGCTATTAAACCTTCCCTAATGACTTGCTGCATTGGGTTTAAGAGTCATCAGATCAGGTCTACAGGGATACAGAACACACCTAAGCACAATTTTACATTTTACCAGAATACGTCAGTGATGAAGTCTTAGACTAATCAGAGGAAATTTCCCACTGCGATACATGCATTACCCCATGATACTGACAATGAAATGTCGTGCACTTACCATTCATTTTCATGAGATCCAAAAGAAACCTGACAGCAGCGACGGATGGAGCAGCTTCTTTTATTATACACGCGGTAGCTGGAATGTCGCTTAAGGGTCGCATATCATGCAGGCAGCGACACTGTTATAGCGGTCAGGCTTTTATTCGGCCGGCACTCGGCGCCCGCTCACAGACGCATTGACGAACACAAGCGTTGTTCTGGCCGACAAGCAAACAATGGTGCAGGCAGGGCAGCGCTGACAGCTTCGCCGGCCACGTGACTAAGTTCCACCAATCACCGCACGGATTGGCGGGTCGCCGGCTTGGAACGCCTAACAGTACATGTTGCCAGATTGCGATATTTCATACCTATCATTCTGGCAACTCATAATGACTGAAAATGTGTATCCAGGGCAGGGTAACTGTTCTCTACAAGATGGCCTGTTCTGCAGTGACATTTGTGTAATGAAATAAAAATATTGGAGGCCAATGGTGACCACTGTACTCCCATTTTTCACAATCCCTGGTAAGAACATTCAACATTCATACACTATGGGCAATTTCAGAATTAGCACTCATGTCTTTGGACTGTGGGAGGAAACCAGAGTACCCAGAGGAAACCCACCAAGGACAGGGAAAACATGCAAACTCCATGCACACAGAAAGGCCAACCACTAAGCCTTTTAAAAAAATTCATTCTCAGTAACCGTTTTATACTGGTCTGGGTCGTGATGGATCTTGAGCCTATCCTGGGAACACTAGGTCATCCCCTTTCAAGTGATGCTAGCCCATCACAGAACTTCATTCACACCCAGGAAAATTTAATCGCTTGCACTGTCTGTTTCTTGGAGCAGGGAGAAAAACCTGAGACTATTGTTGTATTGTAATATTGAACTATTGGGTTGGAGGTTTGAATCTCCCCCGTATGCACGGTGTCTGTGTATTTTTTTTTTTATTCTCTGGATTTTCTTTGGATATTCTGGTTTTCACCCACATGAATATGCAAAATCCATCATCTCTTGGCATGGGAAACACAGGGAACAGAAAGCAGACACATGGATGCTAAACTGCATATACCAGGTAATGCAGTATAGTATAATTTCATCATCAGTTAAAATAAAATTTAATACAATTTGGGCTATAACAAAAGGTCCCACATTTCTGAAACAAAAAGAACACTGCAAACAAGGAAAATCACTCAATTCCCCTGTAAAACTATAATGAATGCCCTTTTTTGGCGGGTGATTCAGTGGTATTTGTAAAGTCGATGGCATCCTGATATAAGTAAGGAAGATATTTCAGGCCAAAGCTGGTTGCTGGGAGGATCAGAATTAATCACAGCTTTTAATAAGAACAAATATATTTGCAAGCAACGATGAGCGGGCCCAAGCACCTTGCAACATTGCCACACGTGCACACCACACAACCTGTTTGTCTTTTGACCATGTTAAGACGTACAAAAAGCCATCGCCGTCTGAGTGTACCGCACAATTTGCACATGTCACACACTATATAGAGCAGATGTCAGTTTGGGCCCTAAATATTAGTTGAGTGCGTTAGTGTGTGTGTATGCGTGTGTGTGTGACATGTGAGTGTTATTGTGTTTGAGAGAGACGTGTGGGTGTGTCAGTCTGTGTGTTTACAAGTTTGTGTGTCATCTGTGATGTGTGTGTATGTATGTGTGTGATATACGAGTGTGTTTGTGTGTGTATGAGTGTGGTGTGATGTACGAGTGTGTTCGTGCATGTGTGTGTTTGTGCGTGTGTGAGTGTTAACATTTGTGATACACATGTGAAGAATAGGCCGCAGATGCTGGAAAAAAAGCATTACACTATTAGTCAGTGTGATGTCACTGAACGTGTCACGGAATATAATGCCACTTAAAATAATGTCACACAGAAAGTTATTAAGCACTTTTCAGCGTTTAAGGCAGCGAAAGTTGTTTGGCTCTAAATGTGTACCATTTCGTGTGCATACGTGCAAGTGTGTATGAGCTATGCAGCAAAATCTCGCATGAGGGCCCCTGAGGGCCCCGGTCTCGCGACTCTCAGGGATCCTAATGGCAGCAGATTCCAACATGTCTGCCAATTTTCATGAGTTTTTGAGCATCTTATGACCCCTAATAATAAATGCTTGGGTCTTAATAAAAATATTGTTTTTGCAATGACAATATCAGGGTCTAGATTTGAACCCTATTGAAAATGTGGTAGTTACTGATGTTATCATATTCCCTCATCCTTGTTTCAAGGGGAAAAAATAACACTGGATCAATACAGAGAAGATTTGAATGGCCCCAACATACAGATGTCGTACAAATCTGTGAAGTGTTTCCGTTTTTTTGGCAGTGGTAGCTCAGAAGGTTAAGGCACTGAATTGCTGATTAGAAGGGCAGCAGTTCAAGCCCCAGCTCCCCAGGTTGCTGTAGTTGGGCCCCTGTGCAAGGCCCTTAACCCTATGTGCTCCAGTGGCGCTGTCCTGCATCATGGATGTCTCTGTGCTCTGATTCTAGCTCCACTGAGATATGCGAAGAAATATTTCCACTGTGCAATAACGTACTGTACATGTGTCAAATACATTTGTAAGTCCCTATACACAGACAAGTTTTTAAAGAATTCCTCCTATATGTTGTATATGATTATACTTATGGCTTTTTGGAGTCAATTGTTCTGGTTATGACTATACACACTACCTCCCTGTCTGTCATGTCTCTGGGACTGCATGTACAAAATAGCATATAAAATCTACTTAACGTGTAATATACAGATGCATGGACCTACGTTTCTAAATATAGCGATCAAATCGACCTTTTTTTTTTTTTTTTTTTACTAAACTGTCAAATGCTGCCATCTGCTGGAGGACATTAAGAAATTACACTTATTGAAAGGCTCTGGTAGTGTTGTCAATAGGCTTGTGCTATGGTTCATTTGCTTTTTATTGTTTAAGATTACATTATTTATTTAATATTAGGCATGTGTAAAATATAATATTTTAAATATTTCTTAGATTTGGAATTTAACATTTGTCACAAACGAGACTAATATGTGAGTATTGTTATAAAAGTAATTCAGGAAAATAAGTGTCATTATTATTTTAATAAAAATTATGTTATTTTTTTATTTTTATTTTTGTTTAAATTATAATGTCAGCAGTACACACTTTATTCTCAATACAATAATCCTTTACGGAAAATATCACTTATACAAAGCATAAAAATGTCTGACATATTTAACTGAATGAATTAAAATAAAAGATCAAACTTTTAAATGTCTTAGCAAATAAATTGTTTGTTACCTGTTCGATAAAGCTGAAATTGGTGAAATTCATGGGCGGATGCTCAGACAGGACTTGAATCAAGCCAGGAGTAGGCCTTAATCTAGAATAGTTACGTCTGGCCTAAAAGGTGCCTTTCTGATACACAGACCAGTTGCTGATTACAGCTGAAGATTTGGACCAACCTGAAGAAGACTATGAACTTAATTAAACAAGTGTAATTGAAAACCACCTGTCCTAGTCTGAATTAGGAAGACTGAGGTGGCCTAGAAAACATGGAATGGATCCAGAAAAACCTAAATTGTATGGAAATGGAGATG
Organism: Heterobranchus longifilis; assembly: GCA_028570985.1. Classification (NCBI taxonomy): domain Eukaryota; kingdom Metazoa; phylum Chordata; class Actinopteri; order Siluriformes; family Clariidae; genus Heterobranchus; species Heterobranchus longifilis. Next base: position 17,223,941 of record JAOVVB010000049.1, read on the forward strand.
CAAACCAGAGGGTATCAATGGCAGCAGAAAAGAGAACGCAATCAAAAAAAACTTTATTGGGTGTCAGAAAACTTCTTCCTGTGGTTGATAGGTTTCTTCCGGGTGATTCTGTTTCCTCCCACAGTCCCAGGACATGCAGATTAGGCTAACTGAGATTACTAAATTGCATGTAGTGTGTGAATGAACGTGTGAGTATATGCCCTCCAGGATGTACCCCACCTCACACCCTATGTCCCCTGGGACCCCATGACCCTGTACACAGGATAAAGCGTTATAGATGCTGAGTGAGTGAGTGAGAGTTTCAAGGCAAGGCCATCACTGAAGATTAACAGCACATTCAGTATCAGGTGTGGGCCTGGAAATCTATCTGTAATGATTTCAGTGAAAATAAACAAACCTCTACAAGAACAATACGACAACTTCAGGTACGAATCATCAGCTTTATTACCTTACTCTTTGTTTGAACCACAGGACTGATATTAAACTGCTGCTAAAGACCAAAGAGAGAAGACTGGCAGAGGACCTGCAAATAAAGACACAGACCAGTTGGATGAGTAAGTGACAGGAATAATGGAGAGCTAGCAGCCTTAGGAAGATATATGAGATGGCGAGCATCTAGAGAGTTCAGATGAGGAATCACACACACCTACACAGAGTATGAGTACACTTCACATTGCCATTTATTTCATGCCTTTCAAGATCCCCTTTGTTACTATGTTATCTGATGTGAAACATTATTACACTTTCTTTTTAATTTTATCTTACCGTACTGCACATATGAACTGTTTTTCATAAGCATAAATTAAAGTATCAAGCACCTGGAGACAAACTGGTACCGACCGTCCTCTTTGTGTCAAAGATGAGCAGCCTGTGTTCCAGAAGTGAAATAATCTCCACAACATTTATTTCATGCATTTGAAAATATCTCTAAAATTAATGTCATGAAAATACCTCTGTCAGCAAGAACTTATCCAGCCGGTGATCATAATCTTATTTCAAATAGTCTAGGTAATTTATGTGTCTACTTTGAGAAATTACATTGATCTAGTGCTGGCAGGTTTACTTTAAACCTCAGTTAAGGCCATGAGTAGCTATAATCTTTCTTCAGAAAATCAGTTTAGTTAATTCAGAACTAAGTTAAGTCAAGGATAATTTCAAACCATGACAAGGAAAGCTGATTTTTGTTAATCTGGTTTAATTTTTTTCTGGAATTTATTTTTGCCCGTCTTAACCTAGGATTAGACTTAACTCCTATCCAGGAAACTTCCCATTAAAAATAATTTAATTTGGATTTAATGTGTAGGTGAAACGTAACATAATGGTTAGCAATGTGGTATTGCACCTTCTGGGTGGAGGGTTAGACTTTCAGGTCTGTGTGTGTGAAGTTTGCATGTTCTCCCCATGATTGGTTGGTTTCCACCAGGCACTCTGGTTTCCTCCCACAGTTCAAAGACCTGCAGGTTGGTTAATTAGCGTTCACAAAATGCCGTTTGTGTGTGTGAGTGTGGGTGTGTGAGTGTGTGTGTGTGTGTGTGCGAGTGTGTGTGTGTGTGTGTGCGTGTGCGCACTGCAACGAATTAACATTGAAATGAAATCCCATTAAGAATATCTTACACTGAACACCCAGTGTCTGTACCAGCGTTTTAGTTTAAAATATGAAGAAATTCATATGTTCAAAAATGTTTTAATTTGATTTTAGAACACCAACTACTAACCTTAATCCTGTATGACTAGCACCACTTCCTTATAAGAAAACATAATAATTTTACTTTCAGTCTGTTTGTAATAAAGTAAATGTCAACTTATTTTCATATACTGTACGCTAATCCAATTCCACAATCTAACATTAGAGGTTATAAACCCCTTGTTATTACGCATCTCTAAGCACCGTATTCTGTATATTCTCTGAATTATTTGGCAAATGCATTGAAATAATTTTGTTCTTTACTAAAATTAAGTTTGTTTAAACATCATTGTGCAGTTATAATTCCTAAATAATTTATATAAATGTAATAAAACAATGCAGCACAGGGGATAAGTGGACAGTAGCTGGGATAAGTGGACAGTAGCTAGCACTGTCACCTTGAACCTCCAGGGTCTGGCTTCGATTCCCACTTGGGGTCTGTGTGCATGGAGTTTGCATGTTCTCCCTATGCCTGGTGGGTTTCCTCCAGGTACTCTGGTTTCCGCTCACAGTCCAAAAACATGCAGATTGGCGTTCCCAAATTGCCCGTAGTGTGTGAATGCGCATGTGAGTGTGAACCCTGTGATAGATTGGCAACTTGTCCAGGGTGTACCCCACCTTGCTGGCCTAAGTCTCCTGGAATAGGCCCCTACAGGATAAAGCATTATAGACAATGAGTGAGCGAGTGAGTGTAATAAATGTAATAAAACTGTTTTATTTAATTTATTATTAGGAGTATAATAAATTATTAGGAGTATCTGTAGTTGCAAAAGCAAAGTGTTGATCTGAATAAATTTTTCTTTGCATTGTTCTTTGTTATAATTATATTTATATTTGCATTGTGTCTCTTTAACAATGATTCATCATACCCATAATGACTACATGACTACTGACTGCTATGTCATTTACCAAATATTTTGCATTGAGATTCAGCTGGCATACGTAATCTACTACAGCACTCTAGCATGAATAACTCCCTTTTTTGATACTAGAGGTGCTAAAAATAATCCCTATGAAGCATAACTGCACTTGTGCCAACCTTCTTACAATCATGATAATGCCTGGCAACAATAGCTGCATACTGGTTTATACATATAATTACACCAAGCATCTACAAAAGCTACAGCAGTATGTGATAATTGGCTGGGCAATTTAATTTAATCACCATAGGCTCTCTTTAGTTGTCAGTGAAATTATTAGTGAAATGACAGTTAAACTGCATAAAGTGTGGCTTAAAAAGATAATAAAGCCTATTGTCTGGGTCATTGTCTGTTTAAGACAAGTGAAATGTAGGGGGAACAGGTCCTATAGGACTCCTTAGTTCTTTAGTCCATTGAACCATTAAAAGCTCCTATCTACAAGAGTATTTCTCATCAAAAAGTGTAATTTTGCAATTTAAAGACCTTTTTAAAAGGAGCCCATTTCTAAAAGCATGTAATTAGGAGAAATTGTGTGTGCCCCCCCCCCTCCCCCCATTGTAATTATTTATTCATATTTAGCATTGAGATTGTGCTAATTAACTGCTTAATTTTTCTCATGGTTGTTGGGGCACTGCTCAATTGCATGGCACTTTAGTACTGTATGTACACACCCATTCACACACTTGTTCACAATTTATTTAAAGCATGTTTTTAAGAGGTAGGAGAAAACTGGAGAACTCAGCGGAAACCCACATGGGGGAACCTGCACAGGATAAGTTAACTCCTCATTGAACTGTGAGGCACAACTCTACCCACTGTGCCACCCTGCCGTCCTACTTATTGTTTTGTGTTTTATAAATAAATAAACCATTTGTTGATCTACCGATTGCAACCTCAACCTCATTAAACTGTCTGCACTAATCATACACAGATGTATCTCATTCTGTCTAAATGAGCTGTTGCGAACTCCGTTCATCTAAAAAGGCAGCTCTCCAGGGTGGGTCTTGCAATTTTCATGACTCCTCATACCTGTTTGGAACTGTAACTGGTTTTTAGATGACTCATTTGCACACAGAGCACGTAATAGAAATGGAAATGCGTGTTATCACTGGAGCCCGACGCTCATTAAAACTTTAAATCATTATGTGAAATTGGTGTCTCACAGGATAGATGCGTGCTTCTTAGAGCCACATGGGTGCAGTAATTTGTATTAATGCATTAAAATGGCATTCATTAAATGTATTTACCTGTGTGGCTTTTTATGTAGTGAAACAGATTCACGTATATGAGATGGTATGTTTGTTTGCGAGAGAGATATTTTGTGCTTTGTTTTTTTTATTTTTTTATTTCACAGATGTAGAAAATATGAAACGTTTCTTTTACTTCACATATTGATATGGATTATTACTTTCATCATTAGTTAAGGCACTACATCATTACAGTCCCTAAATGTACCTTGTTTGTAGGATGCAAGTGAAAGTTATGCTTTGACATCAGTGACTTTGTGTGACCTTGTGTGTCAGATGTATCTTGTGGAATCCTGCATGACATTATGCTAATAAGTATGTCAATTTCTACCTTAGAGCAACAGAATAGACCTCAATTTGCATTTTATAAAATCTGACATGTCAAATATATTCAGTATGACATGGCTGCTCATATCCAAGCCATCCCAGGTGCCACTGTAAGTTTGAGGTCTTCTCACTTTTACCTGAACATGAAAAGAGTTTCTTCATTCAGTCATTCACTTTTGGTAGTCAGTTGGCTGTAAAAGCTGAAGCTTTTCCTGAATAGAACATAGTAATATGAGGCAATCAGGTGATCCTCACATTTCGCAGGTGATGCTGAATTATGCATAGATGTCAGGTAGACAAAGCCTATCTTGTGTCTCTCATTTAGTGCTGCACAAGAGACACTAGACATATTAAAAGTATAAGAAAGATGATTTTTCTTCTGCCTTTTAACAACTCATGATAAGTTGATGGCTTTAATAATGTGATGCATTTTGGGAACCTGTAAATATCTTTCTTTTCTATTTCTAACTTTCTCATTTCCTATCCATTTTCCTATCCATGACTTTGTCTCCATAGTACCTCCCCAGTGTCCTGTGGGACAGCGATTCAGTTCCCTCAACAATGGAAATTCAATCACGAAATGGAAGAGCTGCGATAACCCAAAATCAACTGCTCTCTCTCTCTCTCTCTCTCACACACACACACACACACACACACACACTCGCGATTTTGCAGGGCCACAAATTGAAATCCAAGGATGTTGTTGGAAACCTGAAAGGCTTGCTAAGAGACGGGAGGAACTGGTTCATTTCTGAAAACACATGAACAGTGAGTATGTTTGCTAATCTATGGACTCAATATGTCTATATGGATCTTGAATTCAGATGAGAACTTCTGAATAGCTAAGTTACTACTGTATGGGTGCTGTGCCATAATTTGGATGTTGTTTTCCCCCTGTCCTTTGTTTTTGCTCAAATAGAGCTGCATCTTACGTAAGAACACCAAGTGACATTGATGGTTTATTCAATGTCATTCTTTTTTATTTGGTTATTTATTTATTTATTTATTTATTTATTTATTTATTTTTCAATGGCGCATTTTCTCCTTGTGCATCAGATGTTGTCATTGCACTAAGAAGCACAATTCTTTAATAAGCTCATACTTAATAAATTTGGTGCCAGTTTAGCCAGGGTCCTATTATCACTTCCTGGCACAGGGTCCTATTATCACTTCCAGGAGCTGTATCTTTTTGATGGCATAACTGAGATTTGATAGAGAATTGAGACTGAGATATCTGAGTTTGATAGAGAAAAGGGTAAAGCATCATTGGTTAAGTTGCAGACAATTACAAACGATTGTCTTCTGAATAAAAAAACTCTGTGTAAATATAGAGAAAAGTGTGCAAAGTCCATGTCCTCTCCTGCCGGGATTAATTGAAATGCACTGGTGAGGCACGGGGGAACAGAGGGTGGGAAGATATTGTTTTAAAATCAGTGCAGCAAGGCGAAACACTATAAACGTTTATGGAAATGCCTCGCTTATACTGTATGCAGTGTGCTGCTTCAGCACTGCTGATAGAAAAGAAGCACAACTAAATACATAAGCACCTTAAAATACTCTCAAGCTAAAACTTGTTACAGAGGACTAGCAAAGCAACAAAAAACAGTACATGGCAATAAAAAAACCTAATGATCGCCCATTAAATGAATAGTGAAGACGTACAAATTTATTATACCTGGGATATAATATTATTGTCTTATTTTTAGTATCATGTCCCAACAGAACAGAGAAAGTTTTAATTAATGATGCAACGAACACTCATAAATACTGCATTATGTTTACTTTAGCATTGTCACAAGAGCTTCTCAGGTATTGCATTGTTACTGTGACTGAAATCAAGTTTAATAGGACTTCAGCGCTAAGAAAGTTTGTTTTCTTTGTAGTTTTTACGCTGTTCGCTCAAATACAAATGTCAACAAGAGTGTAATAAATATGAATGAGAAAAGATGCCACCCAGTGTATCTTCTGAGGAACAAGGCACTCATCTCACTGATGTGGCTATAAAGGTGCTGCCTATTTTACATAGATATCTGAAACCTACTCATGTATGAAAGCCAGTTTTGTAATGGTATTGTAAAAACATAGAAAGCAGCGAATGACAGCTTGATTCTTTTTGGTATTAAGGAAATAGTAAGTGAATAAGAAGTAACATCATTCCTGATTGATTTAATGCACATGGGAAAGATGCTTCCTGTGCCTGTTGGTGCTTTTATTCTCTTTTTCAAAAACCATCTGAGAGTTGAATGCAAGGGCTTCATCTTGTCAAATGTAAAAGTAAATGATGAGAACTCCTATTAGTGGAGGTATGAAATGAGCCATATCACTATAAAAACTTGCAACTACGCGTAGCAGTTCTTTAAGTGTGGGGTTTAACAGCATCATCAAGACTTTCTTCTTTGATCTATGCAATTAGCAATTACTTATTTTTTTTCAAGACAATAATAGGGCAGATCTGTGTGTCTAAATACCATTAAAAAGATTATATATTAGCAATTCCTTAATATTACAAAGTCTACTATTCTGTAATAGACTTTGCAGGAAAATGTAGCATATTTAGAACATTTGCCATATTTATCAGGAAGAGATTTAAATCCTAAAACAGTACATCTTAAAACAGTAAATTTGTCATTCCTACTCAAGAGTAAAAAAAAAAAGCACAACTGGCCTTGCTCTCTTAGTACAGACGTATTTCTGCTGATCCTGTTAACAATACGATGCATCTTTCTTGTAAATACTGTTAATGCAGTACCAAAGACTGGTCTGCAGTTGCTTTATGTCAGGGTTTTTAATAACATGCCAGAATGTGTGATTGCACACTAACTCATGGTATGCGTGGTGTACTGTTGTCAAATTGTTCAGACCTAACTTCAGTTAGGGCAGACTGCTAATAAAGCATTACAGTGCTGCCGTGTTGTTGAAAATGCAGTGGAGTATAGAATGGGGGTAGTAGCAAACCTAATTACAGGAACGGTTTTCCAAGCACCTGAATCCATATCTATCACCTTTAAGGTCATTCATCTAATGAAAGGATCAATAGTGCACACAAAAGGTGTCTGAACTGATCACACTGTGCAAATCACAACATCTCATGGAAGTACACAAATATATAATGTGTCTAAACAGTTTTAGAGATGATTGGGAAAAGTAGTTTGACTATGAGCAGTGGTGCCACTTCGTCACACGTCCAGGGTCCAGGTATGATCCTGTGCTCTGGTTAATTTTTCTGTGGAGTTGTGCCTGTTTCCCCCATGTTTGTATGGGACTCATTTTGGTGTTTAGTTTGCCATGCTCTGTTGCCTCTAAGTGAGTTTGCCATGCTCTATTGCCCTCTAGGTTATGATTTCTTATCCCATATCTCATATTCCTGAGATTACCCCATAGCCCTGACTGGAATAAGGTGATTAATAGGATGAATGAATGAATAAATGATTAGATTCATTAGAATTCATGTACCATTATGATTTAAAATGTAAAATTTTTAAGAGACTCTTTAATAGATACTGCACTTAAATTACAAGAAAAGGGAAAAAAATAGCATAGTTCCCACCCACTTACTGAATTAATTGGTGAGAAGTGATTTAAGTCACCATGCGGTAATTTATTACATTTAGTGATGGCTCATGTCTAATTTGCTTAACTTCCAGATTACATTCTTTGACCCAAGGCCCAGTCATTTGCTTATTAATGAATCTTAATGAGAGCTGATCCTTCATGCCTTTCTCTCTATCTTTCTCTTTCTGTGCAATTTTTTTTTCTGCCTGTGTGAAGCACACTTCATCTACCTCTCTGTTTCTCTCAAGATTGATTTTTGTTGCCTGTGTTGTGGCAAGGTGACCAGAGGAAAATTAATGGATAGGCAAGCCTTGATGGTAATTACACAGGAGAAAATGCTGCTGCAGCAAACAAATGTATAACATTGCCTTAGTCGAGCTTTAGCCGTCAGTCAAAAATGCTCGGTAGATTTAATAACTATAATCTTCGCCCATTGATTTGTGTGTCAGCATGGCTTTCCGAACCTTGTACAGAAGCTGTTGTAATTTCAGGACAATGTGCTACAGGGTCACAACAAAATTCATCAGTCTTTATTATCTGCCTCCTCGTCTTGTCTTGGTATTGTTTGAAATTAATTACAAATTGTGAGACATGGCATAAAGCTCGGTTAAATCCATGCCTCAGATTGATGGGCTCCATAGAGAGTAGAAGAAATGCACAGTCATACGCAATGTGTTTTAATGAAGACAAATGTTGAGTCTAAGTTAATATGTGAAAGGCAAGATAGATGAGAGGGATGTTGTATTTATAAGTGACTGCAAGAAAATCACAAGTAGTGTGCCATTTTCAGCTGCAGCGTGCAACTGAAGAAATTATGATTCTGAAATGATTTGAAAAATAATGCGAAGTTAGTAAGTTTACAGTTTCAAATAGAAGTACAAGTGTAGCTGGTTATGGTTGAAATTTCCTGTTTCCTGTATAAAAATAAAGATTTCGACATACAGTGCATCCGGAAAGTAGTCACAGCGCTTCACTTTTCCCACATTTTACATTATTACTGTATGTTACAGCCTTATTTTAAAATGGATTAAATTTTTTTTTTTTTCAAAATTCTACAAACAATACACCATATAATGACAACTTGAAAGAAGGTAAAAATGAAAATGAAAAAAATCACATGTACATAAGTATTCGCAGCCCCTGCCATGACACTCATTTTGAGCTCAGGTTCATCCTGTTTCCACTGATGGAAACATCCTTGAGATGTTTCTACAACTAGGTTGGAGTATATCAGTGGTAAATTCAGTTGACTGGACATGATTTGGAAGGACACACACCTGTTTATATAACGGCCCACAGTTAACAGTGCATGTCAGAGCACAAACCAAGCCATGAAGTCCAAGAAATTGTCTATAGACCTCTCAGACAGGCTTGCATCGAGAGACAGGTCTGGGGAAAGATACATTTCTGCAGCATTTAAGGTCCAGATGAGCACAGTACATCATCCATAAATTGAAGAAGTTAAGAACCACCAGGACTCTTTTAGAGCAGGCCGCCTGGCCAAAGTGAGCAATCGGGGGAGAGGGCCTTAGTCGGGGAGGTGACCAATGGTTATTCTGAAAGAGGTCCAGTGTTTAATTTTTTTGTAACCTTGTTCAAATGAAATCTGTTGAACTCATGAATAAAAACTGCCTCATCATTACTGATGAAAAGTGTTTCAAAAATAAGTTATAGTGTAGAAAATGCTTTCAGCATTTGTAAATGGTCCTAAACACCTTTAGTGTACTGGTAACACATTTGCAATACAGTAGTATAAAAGACTGTGTGTACTATATGATATAATAAAGTATATTTTTATTAACCTCAAAGTGTATTTTTTTTTAGTTGCTGTAATGTACTTATAATACATTAAATATATACTTTAATTTCATTAATTACTGTTAGGTATGTTCTGTTAGGTATGTAGATATGTACACAGCCATATACTTTAAGTGTACTAAGTATACTTAAAGTCGTTCCACTTTATATTTCATATTATATTTCATATTCTTTCATTCTATAAAGTATAGAGGTTATTTGTCTTTTGTTTGATGAAGTATAGAGGTGATTTGATTCTGATATAAAAGTATTTTCTATATTAAGTATTAATTTTGGAGTTGTTAATAACTTACAACAGGTTTACTCTTAAATCTTAAAGATATTTCATGTTTAAGAATAAGGAATAGTTATTGAGATTGCGATTGTTTTTGTCAACCTGTGCTTATTTTATGATTAATTATTGATCATTCTAGTAAATTACAAAAAAATACAGTGTGTTATTATATTTACTGTTTACCATCAAGCATTTCTGCCCCTCTCCCTAAAACTTTAGAATGTCAGTTTTTTTAACCTTTCCTTTTAACTTCAGGAATTCTGTTTAGCAATGGTAAAACCTGGAAAGAAATGAGACGATTTTCCCTCACCACACTTCGAGACTTTGGCATGGGTAAAAGAGGCAGTGAGGAGAAAATCATAGAAGAAATAAACCATTTAAAGGAAGTGTTTGAAGATTTTCAAGGTAAAAATCTTACAGTAAAATTACTTTGATTTACAGTCAAAATGTAACCACTAGTTAATTTCTTTTAGAATGTTTTTCTTTCAATTAGAAATTAGTTGTTGTAAGTATAGTGCAGTAAACCAATTTAAATTTTCAAATGATTTTGGCCTTGGACACACTTGATGGTCAATACATTCCTATAATACATCATTACATTTAGGAAATAAAAAGAATAGTGAATGAATACTTAATACTTAGATTCATTAATACATCTCTTTCTTTAATACAAATTGATTATACTGTTTGAAAACTGATGTTACTAAATTTAAAGTTTTTCTTTTTTATGCACTTTTCTGCTGTTTCAAAAATAGCAAAAGTTTTTCGCCACCTCTGACACAAGTATTTAGTTTCCCTGAAATTAATTTTTGCTTTCATGAGGTACAAAATATTGTACAATACAGATTTGCTGTATTGTACAATATATTTTTGTCTAAAAAAGTGGATAATGTGTTTTTTTTTACGACATTTAAAGTACATTTAAGTATTAGTCTATCTAAATTTATTGTAATATATTTACTTGCAGTTTCCATTAACTTTTTTAGATAATTTTTCTTCGAAGGAAATGTTTGCAATATTAACTGTTGCTTGTTACTTAACAGGGAAACCATTTGATACCTCACAGCCTTTAAATTATGCTACCTCAAATGTCATCTCAGCCATTGTGTATGGTAGCAGGTTTCAATACATTGACCCTCAGTTCAAAGAAATGGTTAACCGGATCAATGAGAACATCAAATGTATTGGCTCACCTTCTATTCAGGTACCATGCTCATTGTAAAAGTCAATTTATAGAAAATGAATAACATAATTTGCATCACTTTATTATACATTTTTAAGTGATAATCACATGAGAGAAAGTGCTGTTGTATTGAATATCAGCACCACTATGATATCTTCAGCATTCAGATTTAGTCCACTTGTGAATTGATCGATAACACTTAAATAATAGGGATTTTTTTTCGGTAACAATAAAAACAGCCAAAGTGCTACTAGTTTCTTAGAAAATGCCACCCCTAATCAAACTGAATTATGTTATTTGCAGTGCCACCATCAATCTAAACTACAGACTGTAGTGGTTAGCACTGTCACCTTGGACTTCCAGGGACTGGGTTCGATTCCCGTCTCTGTGTGCATGGAGTTTGTATGTTCTCCCCGTGCTTGGTTCCTCCAGGTACTCCGGTTTCCTACCACAGTCCAAAGACATACACATTAGGCTAATTGGCGTCCCCAAATTACCCGTAGTGTGTGAATGAGTGTGTGAGTGAGTGTCTGTGTGTGCTGTGCGATGGATTGGCACCCTGTTCAGGGTGTACCCCGCTTTGTGCCCTAAGCCTCCTGGAATAGGCTCCAGGCCTCCCACGACCCTGAATACAGGATTAAGCGGTATAGAAGATGAGTGAGTGAGAACTGCAGACTGGTAGAAATATAAATTTTTGCTGCTGATGGAAATTCTGACACTGTAAGCAAAAAAATATGATAGAACACCAGAATTTTTGTTAAGCTGGCGACCAAAAATTGGTCTAATTAACACATATTAGAAGAATAGGTGTTTTGAGGGGGTATAATTCCATGGCATTGTCATCTAAATTTTTTTTACAAATTTGACATATAAAATAACTTAAAGATTGCAAAGGACAACAACAAATTAACTTTACCACTAATGTTAATCGCAATTTACAAACAAAAATTCTGAACTTTTAGTAACTTACACATTTACCAAAGTCATACTGTTGTCATGAGCCGAGAACTCAATGATGTTATCTCCATAAGCATTCTGTAGGTAGTAGGACACCATCACCTGTGCCAAAGGGTATTTTCAAAGGCGATTCGAAAGAGAATCAGTCACTTATAATGAAGAATATGTTGAGTAGTACCTTTTGTATATAGGTTTTTTCTCTCTCCATTGCTTGGGGACTAAAGTAATTCTGCATATGAAGGAATGTATTTGTACTGTATGTTCTTGTAGATTTATAATGTGTTTCCATGGATTGGCTGCTGGATAAAGGACTGGAAGCTTATAATGGAAAACCATAAGATGAATTTAAACCAAATGAAAAAGCTTTTGGACAATTTGGAAGAGACACTAAATGTTGAGGATACCCGAGGCTTGGTTGACTCTTTTCTTATCCGCAAAAAGAATGCAGAGGTAAATCTTTTAAAATGTGAATCTTTTAAAAAATCTTCAGAAAATTATAATATGTAAAGATTTTTTAAAAGGCACGCTTTTATTTCAGAATGCATTCATTATTCAGAGACCAGATGTGTGTGTTTTACATGCGCAGGCTGGAGACCAATATGTGATTCATACTGTATATTTTTACTCAGATTCTGGGATGCAGGTGAAGTGTATGTGGTTTCTATAGCTGGGATCAAGATGCATTAGTCATTTTTGAGAACTAGGACAAAACATGTTTTTAATTTTGAAAAAAGAAACCGTTATTATTTCTTAGAACTTTTGTTAAACAGGTTTTGTTGATCAGGTTTTGGAACAATTTCCCTGTTTTGTAACCATTTCAGTGCATTACGGAATTTTTGTCAACACCATCAGGCATTAAATGATTTAACTGTATTTAATTGTACTGTATATAAATTATATTTATTTTCTTAGAAGCATAGTCTAATAACCGAATGTTTTTTTTTTGTAACTGTTATTACAAAAAACAATCTAACCTTGTTTTTATGTAAAAAAAAAAAAACAACAACAGTAAACTAGTAATCATATTAATGAAATGTTCCTTAATGTTAGGAAATGTGATATTTCATTAGGAAAACAATGGAACAATTTACTAAAAAAAATAAATTAATACATGAACACCAAAAATTCCTACCTGATGGAGGTGACAAGACATGGTGTCATGGTGGTGACACACATCTAACAGTGCTGACCTACGTTATAAGAGAAGAGATCTTTAAAAGATATCAAAGGTTTTATAGATTTAAAAAAAGATTATGTTTTATTGTAAACATTTATGCAGAATTTAACACTTTCACATCTTCAAAACTTTTTTAATGTACAAAAGCATCAAACTCTTTTGAGTCCAGCTTTCAAATTTTTAAAACCACTGAATTGTGATTTAAGACTTTTATGGAGAATCAAAATAGAACTACTGAATTTCATTCAGTTGACGGCACGGTGACTTATTGGTTAGCACTGTCGCCTTGCACCGCAAGGGTATGGGTTCAATTCCTGGCCAGATTTGATTCCCTCCTCGGTGAGCATGGAGTTTGCATGTTCTCCCTGTGCTTGGTGGGTTTCCTTCGGTATTTCAGTTTCCTCCCACAGTCCAAAGACATGCGGATTAGGCTAGTTGGCATTCCCAAATTGCCCATAGTGTGTGAATGAGCGTGTGTGTGTGTACCCTGCAATGGATTAGCACACTGCCCAGGGTGTACCCCGCCTTGTACCTGTAGTGCATGAATGACTGCCTGAATTGCCCATAGTGCATGAATGTGTGAGTGAGCGGATGAGTCTGTGTGAGCCCTGTGATGGATTGGCACTCTGTCTAGGGTGTACCATGCCTCGTGCCCTAAGTCTCTTGGGATAGACTCCAGGCCCCCTGTGACACTGGTGAGCGTTATCGACATAGAGTGAGTGAGGGAATTTTATAGATACTTAAAAAATAATAATAATAAAATATTGAAAACCACTATTTCTCTGAGACTGTTTACAAGCCTTTCTTTTATGCTTCCTTGGAAGGATCAGTGTGATTAGTGCTTTGAGGTAAGAGAGTGCTGGGTCATTTTTAGCTTTGTTGGCAAGCATCAGTGATTTCAATTTGATGAAGGCAGTTACAGGCAGTCAGTGCAAGGAGGGGAGAAGTGTGGTAGGCTTTAGGAATGTTGAAAACAGTTGCAGTAGTCGAGTATGGAAATAACAATGGACTTAAAAAAAACACCTGAGTAACTTTGTGGAGAGAAATGGATGAATTCTTATGATGTAAGGAGAAAAAGGAGAAAAGAGAAATCTACACTAAGGGGTTAGCACTGTGTAGGGAAACTTTCCTGAAAATTTTACTTTACTGTAATAGTTTTTAAATCAGAATCTACATGTGATGAATGACTGAACAGTTTTAAATAATGCAAAATAGAACTAATTCAATGCAAAACAAATACAGTTAATAAAAAGTATGTCGATTAAAAAGTATTTTAAGTACTTAAATAAAACACAATTTGTATAATGCATTTGTCAACACTCAGATGATTTTCCTTTTTGCTTGAAATTCATTCATTTTACTAAACATTACCCAAAATTTATTAGAATTTAAGAAATACGATGTGATGACATTTTCAATTCAATTCAATTTTATTTGTATAGCGCTTTTAACAATTGTCATTGTCGCAAAGCAGCTTTACACAATCAA
>JAOVVB010000049.1:17245910-17268271 GCA_028570985.1 Heterobranchus longifilis
ACACACACACACACACACACACACACACACACACACACACACACACACTGTTGAATATGATTGGCTCTGACTTTGTGAAGGGAAGATGCATCATGAGGAAACAGAGAGAAGATTTACATTGATTAGGTCTCAGCAGAGATAGAAAAGGGTAGAGAGTGTTGAGCCATGAAAATAAGCTATGCAGAATCTGCAGTAGCTGCACGTGTTTGTGCACATTTGCATATCTCCCTGTGCGATTTTCACCTCAGACATAATACACCACTGTGGTTAGCCTGCATGTTTGGTTGCTTGGTACTGGGGTACTGGGGTTTTAACAGAACAAGCACTGTTATGTACATCCTTTTGTGTAAAACCACAAGGCTATGAGATTCATAAAGCACTCAAAACACAGACACAGAAATAAATCATATCACTTTGAATCTATTCTGTCTCCAGGATTCTTTATACCACCTAATTTATCACAGTGCTCATTGTACTCGTCTTTCTAGGAAAGCCTTTCTGGACTTCATTACATCCGATCCTCAGATGCGGGTTTTACACACTCTAACCGTTCTGCCCGTAACTCGCCTAGTCTATTTGATTTGACCTGGTTACCCAATTTCTTACTGTAAATCAAAGCAAAATGTTTCTCCTGACCTACAAAGCTGTTAAAAATTGTGCCAGGATACCTAGTTGAACTGATATGTCTAAAAAGATCCCATCTGCATGTTAAGGCCAGAGTGCAAGTTCAGTTAAAGTCCTGAGATCTACACTCTCATCTGCAAGAGGCCTGACTGTTAATGTGTCATCACCAAAGACTTGAAGTTCATTCTCACAGACCCAGGGAAATCTCATCTCTCTAAAACACTTTCAATTCCAGCACTTTTCTCCCAGCACTCCCTCATTCCCCGATAACTACACAGTTCTTATCTCCTTTATAAATTTTCACCTCTCTGTGATTTTTTTTCCAATTGCTTTTCTGTCCTTTGTGTTATGTCTTGCTGTCTTGCTGTCTAAGCTGTACAGTAGACCTATATGTGTGATTTATTGCTGAATACTATATGTGCAATTCCTAAGTACCTGGGCTGTCTGTGCTGAGCTTCTTCCATCTTTTCATTCTCCTAGCATCTCCCAATAACATGCCAGGGCCCCTAGATGTGAATGAGAGTGTGAATCTGTTGGAAATGTGCATGGTGCTCTGTGATAGACTGGCATCCCATTCAAGTGTCCTGTGATTTTGAGGTAGGCTGCAGATGCACTGTAACCCTGACCAGAATAAAGGGTTTACTGAATATTCAATTATATTAAATTCAATTTAGTTTTAACAATGGTCATTGTTACACAGAAGCTTTACAGGATCAATAGAAAATTAGGGAAATGGGTTTGAAATGTTTGAAGAAATATGTATAAGTCAACATGATCAGCCGAGGGCAACAGTGGCAAAAGTAAAAAAAAAAAAAACTCCATGAGATGACAATAGGAAGAAACCTTGAAAACAATCAACAGGAATCTCATCCACATTTGGGTAATATCAGATAGCAGGGAGAGGACAGGTGTTTAAGTTAACAGGAGCAGGAACAGGAGAGGTGTTTAAGTTAATATGAAGTCCACGTTTGTTACTGGAGGCTCAGGTCAAAAACTGTTTGTAGGAATTTCAGTCCTGAACTGCAGTCACTAGCCATCAGAGAACAGCTGACTGCATCAGCCGAGTCCAAGACTACTGTATCTTCATGGTCAAGTGGAACCATCCACACTCACCCTACACCCCAAGCAGACCACATGGGCTTACATGCGACGAGATCTCCAACCAGAAGCAGGGCACCAGGATTAGTCAGACAGGTCCAGGGGACAGAGGAGGTCTGGATCACTGACAGCTCGTTAGACAGAGAGAGAGAGAGAGAGAGAGAGAGAGAGAGAGAAAACAGTTAGGTATGATCACAGCCACATGTATAATGTGAATGTATATTTAGTGCAGAGTGCAATTAGGGACTCCAAAAGGACTAACTATGACAGCATAACTAAAAGGTAGAGCCAGAAGAAAACACGGACATGACGGCACTCTGGGAAGAAAAGCAACCAGTCACTCCATCGTCAAAAAACCTGAGTGATCAAATAGAGCGGGGAAGACAGCATCCAAATATACCAAACATACTTTACCTAATTCAAGACTATTCAAAAAAGGCCTGGCTAAATAAGTCAACTTACTGTAAACACAGAGACTGTGTCTGGGGCCTGAACAATAATTGGAAGGCTATTCCATAATTTTGGGGCTTTGAAGAAAAATATGAATATGAATGAATAGATTTTGAAGTTTCTACTTTCGTTTTAAAAATGCACTTACAGTATCATCATTATAATATAAACTCACTCCGGATTTTATTTTTAACATACCAAATGCTCAACTGCTTAGAACAGTGCTAATTATCATACTTCATTTTGGAAGAGGAGGATGTGTGATGAGAGAGAAGAACAAAGAAAGAAATACTGTAAGAGTGAAATTGTCTGTGGCCTACTGGGTCTCTCCTCTTACCTTCTCCCCAGTTTGATTGGAAACAAAATCGTGTCTCCTCTAAACAGACTGAGGAGCTGGGACCAGTCTGTGCTGTTAGTCAGCCTACAGCTACAGAGCTGCGTGGGCTGCATGTGATTGGCTTCCTAGGGTTCCCAGGATACTGCAAGCATCAGAGGTGCCAAAGAATTCCAGATGAAACCCTGCAGCCAGCAAATCATATCATCTCATAATGAATAGAAAGAGGGAAAAGCTGTATGTCTGATGAATATAGACAGACTAAAAGAGCAAATGTTTCCGAAGCATGAGCACATTAAAGTCAGCTACAGGTAAAAAAAAAAAGAAAATGGGTAAAAGGGAGTAAAAAAAGGCTTGAATTTCAAAATGGTCTTGACCATTTGACATTTAGTAGACACACAAATAGAATATAAAACATTCATGAAAATACCCAAATACTTATGCACATGATGAAGATTGATATAAACATCCACTATTATTTTCTTTGTGTGTTTTGATGTTGAGCCTGTGGCTCATGCTGAATACAGAGCGCTTTGGCTGGGTTTTTTTTTAAATTTTTTTTTTATAACAACACATTTACTTGTCACTCTCAATAAACAAGGGTAATAAAATAGAGTTCCAGTTCCACAGTCAATCATCATGTGTCAGTGAGCTTTTATAACAAAAGCCCTGCCATGTAAATTTAAGACATCCTCTATATGATATTCACAAATTTGACTCAGCAGTCTTGCACCCTTAAAAATGGTTATTACAATTTTTTTTTTTAAATACACCGATCAGCTATAATATTATAATGCAAAACATTGTGCCCAGTATTCTGTACCTTCCCCTTTGGCCACCCAGGCAGCTCTGGTCCCTTGGGGTTCCCCAAAATATCTGGGGACCACTGGCACCAGCATATCCTTTGGTTCCTGTGGTTTGTGGGGTAAGGCCTCCATGGATCGGACATGTTTGTTCAGTGTATTCTATGGGTGTTCAATCAAGGTTGGATGACCTTGGGATCTTGGTGGTGTGGATGTGGTGCACTGGGTGTTCTGGTGTCTATTTAGCTTTTGGTCCCTGTGGGCATGAGTCCCTTGAGTGTTTTTTTTTGGTCCCTTGAGTGCCAGTGGTCCTGTCAACAATTTACTGGTATATAATTGATAATCAATGTCAATGTGTTAATGTTTATGTGATGTTAAGGCTATGGCTGATCTCTGTAGGTAAGCGTATTTATGTTTCTGAAGCAATTTTACTTAGATTTAAAAATGCTTTAGAATTCCAGATTTATTGTTAAATACTATGAGGATATCTAACTTTCTATTAAAGGAGAAAGTGATCATCAGAGCATCAGACCTAAAGCTCCTCAGTCTTTAATGCATTAAAGGCACTCTATAAAATACACCTCAATCTCTCAACCTGATCTGTCGGCAGCTGAGGAATCATAGCTTACAATATTAATCACTGCTAACCGGTATCCTGTAAGCTCCCTCATAGTAAAAAAACAGATAAAGCCTTTTTTTTTCATAAATGATGCATTGGAACTGCATTAAAAGAGTTCCTGAGGGTTGTCAGAGAAACGCTTTTGGCCTATCAACAGAAGACGGTGCCACAGCAATCCATGACACAATTTGGTCCTTTTCTTTGGGGGAAAGGGATGGTATCATCCTTTCCCTTAACAATCAGAGTGACACTAGGCAATCTGTGTGCTCAAGAATAATCAATGCTTTGTTCTTCTGAATTTCTTTAGTTGTCCTTTGATGCAACATATGCAGCAGTTTAAACTATGTCACATGTCTTGAACAAAGAATCTGCTAGCCTTCATCCTCACAAATTGGTAGCTGTCACAAGATAAGGAAGGTTAGCTATGGAGCAAAGTAGCATATTACGAAATTAGAAGAAAATAGAAATGCAAAAGTTCAAACAGTGAAATTAAACTGTTATATATATATATTTTTATATTTATAGTGAGGTCTAGACCTCTATGTATCAAAAGAATTGACTTTTTAAGAAATAAAATAGAAGTTGTATCTGTAATAACAGTTGCTGAATTCTAAGAAGGTTTAAGATTTTCTAGGAAGAAGCATATGTTTCCTGCAGTATTGAGTTGGAGGCAGATCCTTGGTGAAACACATAGAATCTCTAGAGCATGAACATGTGTTCATGAAAAACCATAAGTAAAAACCTAAGTAAATTTTCTCATCGATCAACCATGTTAATTTAAAAAAATTTGTTAAATTGTAAGCTATTGTAAGCTCATGATATTAGGGTATAAAGTGGTTTGCAGATATGGTATAGACCAATGAGACATAACATTAACACACACATTAACATTGATTATCAATTATATACCAGTAAACGGGTGACAGGATCATTAGCACACCCAAGGCTCACTTATGCCTGCAGGGACCAAAAGCCCACCCATCCAGTCTGATTTCACAGAAAAGCCAATTCAGCACGAATTGCTGACAAAGTCAATGCTGGCCACTATTGAAAGGCTCCAGATCGACCAGTGCGCCAGAGCCCGGCAGAGAGCCCAAGACTGCCAACCCGGTTTCAAAACGTCACAAATCCCAATCCGTCAGAGCACCTGTGGAATGTACTGGACAAACAAGTGTGATCCACAGAGGCCCAACCCGCAACACACAGCACCCAAAGGACCTGCTGCCAAAGTCCTGGGGCTAGAAACCACAGGACACCTTCACACCTTCTTGTGGAGTTATGATCCAAGGATCCAAAGCTGCACATGGTACTTGGTACAATGTTTGCGTTGTAATTTTTTGGCTGAACAATATATGACAATATCTATAGATTTTTTATTAAATCAATAATTTTGGAGTTGACTGTAGATTTTGGTTATGTTCAGATATAGTGTGGGTCTTTACAGAAGTTTTTGGAATGCTGGGTCTCAAACACTTAACCTTCTGATTAGTAGCATTTGATCATATCCCACAGATTTAATTAATTTTTAGGCGATACTGGCTATATCCATAGTGTACACCAAACAGATTGATTACTTTTTCAACACTGGAAAAATACCCTGCTAAATACTGTATATCTCACACACAGAGAAACACACCTTGATCCCATGTTGAACCCATCCCCATAACCCTGTTTCGTATCCTGCTGGTTTTAAAAAAAGATCAGAGCTTCAGCCTGAAGGACCATACCTGTACAAAGAGACACAAAGAAGAGCTTAGACTAGTTTGTGCTTTTTCTTTTGTAATAGAGGAAAAGATTGTACACTTCAGTGATTTTTAGAACTGTTGAGAGCATGTAAAAAGAATTTTTCACAGAGGAAGTTGCAAAGAGTGGGTGGAGAAGATCAGAATCACTGACAGATTATAATTTGATCTAGGGGGAGATTATTCCTGAAAGATCCGCTGTGTATTTTCTATTGTTCTCGCTTTTGTCATGGCAAATTTCTAAGTCACAGGTTTTCAGCAAACAAAGCCAGCCAGAATGAGCCTTGACTGCACTGGTGATTAGAGAAGGGTTTTCCCTTCCTACCACAATCTACCCACAATTCCTCTAGTGGCAATATCAGGGGAGCATTTGGTTTGCAAATAGATTTCAGAGACAAAAGTGAAGCTTGTTTTTGAAGCCTGAAGGTCTGATATGTTAGTGTGCTCAGAATGACTTTTTAGCATACTAGCTTACTGCCGTCCTGAGGATTTTAGAGAGAGACGGCTTTTTAAAACATGGTCATGCTGGATTTCAAGGTTGCTATAGCAGCAACCTAGCAAAAATGACAGAGACTTGATGATTTCAGATGAAAGACACAATTTACTGCTATTACAGTACATTAAACCTCAGGCCATCTTGGTAAATCCAAAAAGGGCTGTTTTTTCAGATAATTTCATTTTCTGCTCATCTCACCTTAAAATACAGGCTTTTATGGGGAATGGGCAGGAGGGTCTTTCTGCCATAGAAAACATAGATAGTTTTTGAGATGAGAAAAGAGTATAAAAATATGTACAATAATGGCATGGTATCATACATATTCTCTCTGGTGTGTGGTTTGATTGAAATTTAAATGCAGCATTTAAATTGGCCAAAGATATGTCCTACAGTATGTAGCCAGTTAAGCTATATCACACACGTTAGTTAGGATGGATGAGTTTCTATAGCTGCCGGGATTGAAAAAGGTAAACTCTGGCATTTACTATAATATCATGCAAGAAAACATTCCCCCTAAACGTTGCCAGTAATGTTTCAGCAGCACAATACTATACACAATAGCTTTAGTAATGCTAGCTAAAGACAACTAACACAAATGACAGGGCAGCAAAACATCCTTTCATTTAAAAAAGAATGGTAATAAAACCAGGCCTACACCCACCTCAGGCTAGCTTAAAAGTTGCTTTGTACCAATTCTAGCTATTCCCAGCAATAAATTAGCGTCCTGTATAATGTTTATGTATTATTACATGTGTATGTTATACTGTAGGTCCTGCAATAATGTATCAATGTTGCTGTTTTCTCATTTAAAACACAAGATTATCTATGGCTACAACATGCACACTCTGACAACTGTCTCCATGCCACAATTTAAACCTGTGCGTGTAAATATGCATGTGTGTCACATAAACAAGTAGTGCTAAACCATTCCTCATTACTGTACCTTCATAACATCAACTCTTTCGTTGATCCAAGATCAGCATCTTTACTTAGCCCACTTCTAATCTCAACCAAATGGTTCATTAACCTTTCTGGCAAGCCATTTTCAAAAAGGATAGAAACCACTATCACAGACATCATAGTCAGATATATTGCCATGGCATGTTTACTTTTTTTGCTTACTAACAGTGCCAATCATGACAGCTACTTTCTTGACAATATTTTTCCCCCATTTACACTTTTTTTCTCAGCATCAGATAACAGCAACAGACTACAGACTGAAAATGAGCAGTAGTGTTTTACTAGATCTTTTGGTAATGAACGACTAGTGCACACTGAGACAACCTGAGCGGCCAATCTTATCGTGCACCAAATTAGTGAATGAGCTGTCAATCCTATTTTGAAGTTTATATAAAGGATTGACAGCTCATTTGACTATTTTTGTGCACCATAAGATCGCCTGCTTAGGTTGTTTCAGTGTGCTATTGCACCAGTATTACTAATTCTTATCAATTGGGTCACATTCACCGGAATTTCAGTTTTGTTTTTCCATATTCACTCATTACATTAGGAGTTATAGACATCTACCATCTTGATTGATTAAGATTTATGTATCTTACAGCACAGTGAAATGATTGATGATATGACATTTTCCCCCTGCATATCCCAGTTAGAAAGAAGGGGTCAGAGCACAGGGGCAGTCAGGATACAGCATCCATGGAGCAGGCAGGTTTAAGGGCCTTGTACAAGGGCTCAGCAGTGGCAGCTTTGCGGTGCTGGGACTTTAACCCCCAAACTTCTGATGAGTAAACCAGAGCCTAAACTGTTTCACCGACACTGCCCCAATGAGTTGCATATTTAAGATAACAGTGGATTGAGAGCGCATGTTGAGCAAAATAGACCAGTAGTATGGCCAGTATAATTAAAAATTATTTGGACATGGCATACATTTTCAATTAATTTTGATTGTAAACATATTCAACTGATTAGATATTAATTTACATATAAACTATAATTATAACTCTTTTAGGTATTAGGTACCCACACCTATGACCTTGCATTAGTAAAAACAGATACAACAAAATATCTTACAGCTGAGCTGGATTTATTTGCTTGTGAGAGGCTTTATATTCCTCCTTTTTATTTTTTAGGCTAATGATGGATAATCAGTTTTTACCATGTAGAAAAAGCTTCCTAGCATGGCAGTCATTGTGGTACTGTAAATGATTATTATTGTGATTTAATCATGTCACATAAAAGATATGCATGATGTCCTTTCTATATTGTAAAGCTCAGTGGTGATATCTATCCCTGTTTTCATTTCAGCTTGAATATTTACAAAAAAGATTTTATGATGAATGTTATGTTTTAGACCCTTTCTCTTGTAGTTTTTATTTATTTATTCATTTATTTCAGTTAGTTAGTTAGTTAGTTAGTTTGCACAAATGCATAAATAAGTAACCATGCAATTTCCTTTTGTGGTTGTCCCTCACTAACTGTACCCTAGAGACCTGAATGTGTTTATTACATATTTTTTTGGCCTCCCATGCAGCAGAGTATACAGAAAAAGTGGGTGCCTTAACAGTGTAGTGTACAGAAATGATAAAGGCATATACATACCAGTCTGTATGAGACAAACACTCTCACTTGCATTCAGACCAGACACCCTGGGTGCTACTGTACAGTAACAAATTCACCACAGTGGTAGTATAAAACAACTAATATAATCTAGACAGGAAAATAGTTTTTAGAAGAATTTGGTCATTAAAAGTCAGGCTAGGTCTTTTTTTGTCACTGTGTTGTATTGACCAATTTTAAATATATATTTTATCTTAATAAAAAAAAAATAAAAAAAAATAACTCTGATCTCTACTTTTGGCTAAACTTCTGGAGTTCTCCCACACGTAGGCTGAGCACATACTTTATAGAGTTAATAATTTCAGTTTTATTATAAGAAATTGTTTCTGTCTCTGTAATAGATGGTTGAAGAAGCATTAGTGCATATTGTCAATGATGGCTTTCACCGTGATGTCTGTGGGCTGACGAAAAAGGAGGATGTTGACAGCATTACAGTGAGAGAATAGAGTGAATAGAGCAGATTCCAGCAGCTGCGTGTCAGCTGGAGAACACTTACTTACAGCTGTGTAGTGGTTTGGTCTATGTTGAAAGTGACTGTTTACAGCCTCTCAGGAACTGCAGCACTGATGCTTAATAGCCTTTTACTAATACTACTTTAAATGACCAGGCAAGCACATGGAGTCTAGGAACAAAAAAGCAACTTTTAAAGTACAATTAGTTATGCATGGTTTAATGGTTTTTTAACATTTCCTGTGAGCCCAGTGAGCTGATTCTTTATCGGTAAAGCTGGACCGCTTTTTTATGGTGGCTTTATAGAGTCATGACTAAGTGTGACCATGACTCTAATAATGCACTTTTTTGTCTGAGGAAAACTGAGGAACACTTTAGTGCCAGGCAGGTAGCATGGAAACTATTGAAGAAGAGACAGGAAAAGGGAAGAAGCGGGAGGAATCCCCCGCCCCCCCCCTCCCGATTGTGGAGGAGAGGAGAGAATTGGGAGGGGGAGGGAGGAGAGGAACGTAAAGGACCTGAATGGAGAGAGGAGAACAGAATTGGGTGAAATAACACAGAGGATGGAAAGAGGAGAGGACAGGACATGGGCAGGGAGGTGAGGACGAGAGAGTAGAAAAAGAGAAGAGAGGACACTCATCACTCTCCTCACACCAAAATATTGCACTGCTCAGTTAAAACAAAGCAAATTAAGCAAAGGCTGTTCATGAGAAATTAACAGTCAAAATTGAGAGTGTTCAGTGCAATTGCACTGCAGTGAAAGGCAATGAGAATGGAAAGGGTGGAGCTAGGTATGGGTCATTACACTAAGCCTCCAATTTAAACAGCTAGTGTGATTGGTCATACAAGATAGCTGTAATTATTAGTAACCACATTTATCCACTGCCATACTAGCTATGAACACTACAGACATTATTTCTTGACACACAAATTTCTTTTTCTGACATAGCACTTAACAGTGTTCGGATTACAAAACAATTATGCTCAGGAATTGTATACAGTGATTTCAGTTCCCCCAAATCTACTTTACTTGTGCTCCAACAGCTTGCACTAGGTTGCATAATGCCTGATATGCAGGAGAAAAAAAATGACCAAGCCATACAACAAGGTCAAGAATATCGCAACTAGACAATAACACCAATAAAATCTTATTGTATTTTATATAATGTTCATACACAATCGAATATTATGATCATTTATAATGTTGATTGAAATAGTGAACAAACAGAAATATATGTGAAAGATATGCAAATGAAATAATAACAATAGATTGATTCATGAATAAATACTAATATGGTGTAAGTAAACATAAACATTCAAACATAATAATCTGTTTAAACAGTAAAGCAGACATAAGACTAGAGCCTGTCATGGTAACGCTTAACACGTGCAGTTTTTTTCTTAAACCATGTAAGCTTTTTTGTTCAGACAGCAGCTCTGCAGTGCACCCAGAATTCAGTGCATTATATTCTGTCATGGAAAAGGTCAAGCCCGAATTCAAATAACCCACAAAACCCTGTAAGACTAATGACAGCACACACCATTGCACACTATTGCTGCAGTTGTCAAGAGGTGACACACACAACCTCTGCTCTAACAATAACCTGAGTACATTTGTATTCTTCTAAAGAGCAAACCTTGTCCTTATCTGTGAACAGTTGCAAGGACCTTTTGTAAACCTTCTAAAAATTGTTCTGGGAATCGATGTTGCATCGTGTTATTTCTTTTTTCCCCTCTTTTCATTCTCTTTTTTTTTTACACAGTCACAGATTTCTTTTATATGATTTGAAGCTGGACATTTAACCTTCCATAAAAGAATGGTCTGTGCACACTGTAACACTGTACATCAGTACAGAAACTGTGTCTATCAAACACAACAAATAATTCTGTAGTCTGCGTGATTCCACAATGATAAATGCTGTAGTAATAAAGCACTGGGGTAATTAAAAAAACATTTAGGGGTCAGTTTAATATCAAGACACTATTAAAAAATTTGTAATATGAGATATTTACATGCATATATTATACTTGCGTTATTGTTATTACAAATCTAATTATGTGGCACAGTCATGACAAAGTAATTAAAATAGCAAACAAAAGCCGATTTATTACACTAATTATTTTTTCTCATTGTAGTAAAATATGTACTTTGGGCTAGAGGATGCTGCTATTGTTTCTTGATGTGCTTTTACTTTTTTGCTCACCTGACTGAGAAAAGTTACATAACATGGTATTTAACATGCACACCTATTTTTTAATTATCTTACATATTTACATATATATAATTTATATATTTTATATTAAATTAAGTGTGTTGAAGGGAAAATTAATTATTTAGCATTTACAGCAATACAAAGAATTTGTTAGTAGTTTTAATCTATTAATCAGTTTATCAATTAATATTAATTTCCCAACAACCAGTGTTGTGCAATATGAACAGCATAATGCTGTTTGGGAGGAGGCCATGTTGAACGTTCTCTGATATACTTCTTCATCAATCTACATTTGGTTTGTTTACCCTCTGAATAATTGCTTCATCACTTACAGTCACTTACAGTATAACCACATCACAATCTTTATACATTACTGTACAAAGTAAAAAGCCATTGCTTTATAGTGTGCTGTGCCCATGAGGAAATATCTATACCCACTTGCTTCCATGGCAATCTGATTATGGCAACACTAACTATAAATACTTTCTGGTTCCTGCAATTGTTTGTGAGATCTTTTAATTTTCATTGTTGTCCAATTCTTCACCACATTTTTTTCAAATTACCTGCTCTGTAGTTCTCAATTTTTTTTATTCATTTTTACATGTTGTTTTGCATTTGGCTGCCATCAAAGTGATATTATCATGTTTTAATGGTGAACTAAAGATGTCAAAGCACAAACGGGTTTGTTTTGATTTTAAATGCATTTTGTTTTCTTTGTTTATTTGTGAGGAGGATAATGATTTCTTTCTATGGGATGTTTTTTGTTTATAGTATATGACTATTGGACAAGGCCAAACCACTGGGATACACTGTCTGTGATGGTGGACATACTGTAAATCAGAGAGACCAAGCAGCTAGTGTTTGGATGTAAATGCATGTTTATTGGACAATCAGAGCAGATAATCCAAAGGTTGGAGGAAAAGCAGGGTAAAAGATAGGTAAGGATGATGAGGTGACCAACAAGATATAATTGTAATTATATCCTATGTCTGATGATATTGCATATACAGTAATAATTTTTTTTAACTTGGGTAACTTTTATGGTCTTGCAAAATTCAGTTTGTGTCGTTGACTGAATGATAGTTGTAATGTGATTTGCTGAGGATCTTGGGAAACAGAGTGTTTTTTTATTGAGGCTGACAAAGATATTACACAAATATAGAGATGCACTTTAAAGGTTTTTTTTTTTTTTTTAGCATTTACTGCAGCTAAAACTTTGCTCTATGGCTTACTGGGCCATACATACTGAGAATACTAGCTACAGGTAGCATACAGTATATCAGATTATGTTTAGAACTTTTCTAGTAATGTAGCTTTATATATTTTTCTTCTACCGTTATAACTGCAAATAATCACCAAAGTATAAAAACAAGAACATACAGTATATGAATAAAGTTCTCATACATGTTATGAATGCAGTTTAGAAGATGATTTGGATTTGGTCATTTACCATCATTTTAGTTAGAAAGACCTTATCTTTGAGATAGACAGACATGCACTGCATCACTGGGACAAAATCACAAAGGTAATATTTCCTGGTTGTGGTGGATCCTGTTCCTAAAAGATTTGATCTATGATTACGTTTATACACTACTAGTTACCTAGTGTTCATGGCGCAACCTTGGAATTGTATAAAATTAATTCTTAATCAGGATGCAATAATCTGCTTTCAGAAAAATGGTCCACTGCAGCATTAATCTAGAAGGGATGGAATATATCAATATTTATTATGAGTTATAAAGCCCTATTTAAAATCTGCTGTGAAATAATGTGTGTAACACCTTGCTGCATATGTCAGTCACTAACTGTGATGCTGCTGGTGCTGCTGGTGAGAAATACTAAAGATAAACATCTACTGTATGCAGCTTATGTGACTACAGAGCTGTAGGGCAGTAAATTAGGAGCTCGATAATGCTACAGTGACAGGATTCAATGCAGAGCCCAGCCCTTGTCACTACCTATTCAATCTTCAGTAAAAGGTTGCCTGAACCTTGACCTCTGATGGCCTTGTGTGTTAAAGTGACTGACTAGCTAAATGCAATGTAGTGAAGAGCAGGTAGTTCATTATTCTCTGCTGTGATAACTTCCTTCTCATTTTCCATCTCACTGTTTGTGTCTCTCCTTTTCCTCCATGTCAGCAGTCATATGTAACAGCTCAGAGAGGGTGTAATGGAAGTCACAACTGAGCTTCTGTGAAGGATACTGAGAGTGATGAGAAAAGAGAGGGGTCCACAGCGAGGGTGGTAAAGACAGACAGCTGTTTGGAGACAAGGGAAGTGGGTACGAGTGACAGAGGGATGGTTAAAATAATACACTTGGCTGGAGTCTCTGCATGACTTCACTACAGTGTTAACCATCAAAGGATGCTGACAGGAAAAAGAGGGCCAGAAGCAGTGGCTGCAGTTATGAAGTATGTGAAAAAAATGCTTCTTATAGTTGGTACTGCCTTAACTCTGAAAATATAGTGTCTGTTTTAAAATGTCTGTAGGTAACTGAAAGTACTGTTTATTGATAAAATAACTGTTGAGAAGATTATAAAAACTTTAACCAATAAGAGCATGACCCATTTTATTTCAGAGGGTTAACGAGATTCCAAGAAATTTGATTAGAAATGAAGCAATGGCTAGAAAAAATAATTAACCTTTTAATAAATAAACATTTTAATGAAAAAAAAAATTAGAAGGGCTCTCCAAAAATGTTCACCTTATTTTGAGTCGAATCTCAACCCACAGTCCCAGCCATTCTTGGCTCGAAGCTAGGGGGGCAAAATTGGGCATGCTTTCTGGGTGGGATGGATGGCATATTCAGTCCCTTGCCAATTACAGCAACACTAGCCGATCGTGAGCGTCTGTGAGCTCATGTAGGCGGATAAGTGCAGATAGTGATATGTTGTGTTGCCCTGTGATTCAGCATGAGCAGCAGTTAAAAAAGATATGGTTGGCTGGCTTCAAAAGTCTCAAAGGAAGCACATTAGCCTTCTCCCTTACCAGGTGGTAGCTGTCATATGTTAGGAGTAAACTGGTCGCTGGGAGGGATTTGGCAGGTGGTGAATAGAGCATGAAAACCATAACCAATTAGCGTGACATTATTTTATATGATCTATCACAAGTTAATCACAAATTGTTTAAAGACAGCCTTTGGTTTATATATAAAAAATAAAAAAAATAAAAAAGCTTTCATTTTCAATAGGTGCATTTCGTTTAAGAAAGGCAGAAACTCCCAAGATTGAAGCAAAAGAAATTAAAAATCGCTGCGCTATATGCTCTATGAAAGCAAATATTGTAGTAGTTAGCAGTTATTTGAATGTATACTGTAGTTATATATTAAGCATTTCTGACCACAAATGAATTATGACATTGTAATCCTAAATGTATCCAGTTATTTAAGATCTACTAAAATTATATTATACAGTAATGTAAAATTGCTATATATCAATATATATTCTGTTATTTTGTATTATTATATAGGAATAAAATCAAGGGATTTTACCTTTAATACCCCTGGATAGTATGCCAATTCATCACACGGTATATTAACAACATCAGCTTTGTAAAATTAAATCTGTTAGCAGATTTTAAATTGTGCAGTTGTTTTCTCCCCAGACATTCCTCACAGGCATGCTGTTATGGCTATTAAAGGAAATCTTACAGGCTTGTGGAGCTAGTTGGACCCCACTTTCAAACCTTTCAACCCAATTTCTCCTAGAGCAGGAGGAAATGAAGCATTTGGGTTATGGTCAGGTGAATGAGCAGGCCATTACATTTAAGCCACCACTGCCTCCTTCCTTTCTTTTTTATATACTGATTTATGGATAAGTTCAATTAAGTTAAAATTCACACATTGGTTTTTTTTTTTTTTAAGAAGTAGGACAGTGTCTCACTTGTTCCACTTCCTCATTCCTTATATGATAATAATTTGTTCTCCCTGCAAAATGTTAATGTGCTTCCTATAATCTGTCTGTCCTTGTGTCTCCATAGGCTTCCTCTCTATGTTCTCCATGTTAATAACTTTTGTTCTTTTGATTTAAGGGATGTACATGACACTGGGTGTCTGGCCAAATGGTTGAATATGCTCTTTTCCCTGACAATAAACAAAGATCATCAATCACCATCAACCAATGTGTGCTGTGTAGTATCTCTCTCAGTGAGTAACTTAAGTGTATCAGAACACAGCAAACACATCAAACGATTCTTCTTTCTTTAATTTATTTTAAACCTAGCACACTCTCTCCTTTCTCTTGATTTAACATGGTTCTCGTGCTCTCCCCTCTAAAATATGGGAGGTATTTAGAGATTGTTGTCTTATTATGAAACTTGGAGCATAAGTCAAACTTTGCTTATAGGAACAGGGGAAGAGGTGTACACTACTGTAGGTCTCCACTATAGACCTTCAGACATGATGGCATTACTAACTAATTCCTTTCCTTTTGGGACTTTAAAAAGATAGTCTAGGCCATTGAACATCCAGCTGAGACTTAAAGGACAACCTATTTCCTCTCTCTTGGCCTCAGGGGTCTCAGGTGCATGGTTTGAACACACTCAGAGCATTTATTATAGAAGTGGCCCTATTAAAAATCTGAAACACCTTTCTCTATTGGATCTGTTCCACTGGGATCTGTGTGGGCTTTGAGACAGTGTCTGAACAGGGCAGCTTAATGTTATTTCTAATGCTAGATGGAGACACCATTGAAAGCAAATCTAAAGGAACACGTCACATGAAGCTTAACACTCTACTGTGTTAAGGAGTGAAGCAATAACCAGTCATTTGCAGCTGGCTGTCAATGAAAATGTATTGATCAAGCATAATTAAATAAGTTGTTGCAGGTGTGTCTAGACTTATCGCCAAATGACCAGCGTGTCTGGAGTTTTTTAACCACATTCGATTCCATCTATTTAATTAGATGTTGGCTCCTCCTAAGTTGGAATGAAAACCTGCAGCCGCACATGCCCCTTACAGATACAGTACATCTTGACACTCCCATAAAAGATAGAAGTGACTTGGTCAGAGACCTCTGTAAAACATCATTATTGGCTTTTACACTCAACCCATTCATAGTATTATGTCATCTCTATTGACAAAACACATGTGGTGATTTATTAGAGAACGAGCAGGGGCAGGAAGTCCAGACAAGGGAATTTTAGGGACTGAATATGGAAGGCGTTGAAAAAAAAGCTCTAAAAAAAGCCTCAGTGGTAGTATGTTGGATTGTGCAGTCAGAAGAGAAGAGGGCTCAGAAATAAAACCAGCTGTCCCTCAGTGCTTGCTGGACAGAGATAACGTAATGAGGCTGCTGGAGGAGCTGGTCTCCACCACCACCACAGCAAGATTGGCAAGACTGTTGGCACATTAGGTGACCTGCAGGCCAGGCTGAGCTCTACTGTCCCAATCTGTGGATTTCTGTCACACTTAACATTTGTCCATTAAAGCTAGAGCTACACAAAGTTGGTGAGTCAGTATCTACAACTAATCTGTTTGATGTTGAATTATGCAATAGTTATTTATTAGAGCGTGTTTTTATTTTCAGTCTGACAAAGACAGGCAACACTTTTGTAGCTCTTTTGGAATGGAAACGGTGTAAATGTGTGGTGTGTTTATTGAATGAAATGCAGGTTTTATGGTCTGAAAGACCCAAGGGTGGCTAATGCATTAATCAATTCCCTACTACACTAGGAGAATGGAAAACTACACAGGTGTTTTCAG
Source organism: Heterobranchus longifilis (assembly GCA_028570985.1). NCBI lineage: Eukaryota > Metazoa > Chordata > Actinopteri > Siluriformes > Clariidae > Heterobranchus > Heterobranchus longifilis. The sequence continues at coordinate 17,263,017 of JAOVVB010000049.1, forward strand.
TAGATAAGGTACAATATAACTGCTAAAAGTTCACAAACTTGTCAGAATTATGCATATTCCTTTGCTCTACGGTTTGTGTTACTCTGGCATTTTAACAACCTGTTTGATTGAAGGCAGACTGTCTTGCCTGTCTGAAATACACCATACGAAGCTGCTTACTGGATCATAGAAAAACACAATATCTGTTCTATTTAAGCACTACAGGATTGCCAGAGTACATTTTATATTTGATAAAACTGAAATATAAGAAGTGATGCACTATAAAGAAGCCTTTTCAGTTTAAATGTAAATTTGGGTGTGATTTATCAACTTTGGGTAGCCTCTAAGTAGTTTCACTCACTGGGGGTTAGTTCAGCATTGTGATGAATTATCATGCAAAATATAGTAGTTATACAAAACTAGCTTTAGGTCTTCCAAAGCTAACTTGCCAGTCGTAATGTAGTAAAAGCAAAGACTGTATAGGAACTACTTTCTCTGTAGTTTGAAAGGGCTTTGAGGTGTTAAACATAGTAAGCTAGTTAAACATTATGGAGAGCATTGTATATACAGTACACCAATGATACGTTCCATTTTTTAAACTAGACAGATATCACAACTCAATTACAAAACACTGAATTTGTACTGGCACTCTTAGTAAAAAAGTTGATACTTCACGCATTGATATCCAAGGAATAAATTTGCATGCGTTAATACAGTTTGGGTCCTTTATGTATGTGCATAACCTGTGTTTTGTCTGACAACATAAAACATTCACACCATAAATTATATACATGAAATGAATAAGATACAATATCAGTATCAATCCTTAATGGTTGTTTTCTTTATTAATTCTTGGCTATTGTCTATTCTTTACTCTAACTTTCCACTAATTCTTAATTGCTCATTATGCAACGCCATTCTGAACAGATTATAATGAAATGCAGTTTCTCAGTGTCGTAACCGATGTAATACAATCTTGTGTTGTGTCAATGTTTAGATCTGTATACTGCAAGCATTATTACAGTATTTTCTCGATGATTAAAGTGCATTATTACGAATGTGTGATGCATTTTAATGATTTTTAGTGCCTCCTCTTTTCACTTAAGTGTGCAGTATTAACTATTTAAAGAAACTGGGATCACCCACAGCTCAGTTAAGCAAACTCTCAGTTTTAACTTCTCGCAGGCTCCCCCATGTCTGCTCCTCTAAAGGAAACCTGAGTCTTGATGCACTGGTTTAAAATAAGATAGATGTATTTTTGCAGCTATGTGGCGCCTAGATTACTTCACATTTCTGTTATGTGAGCTCTCAACTGAACATTACTTGTCACAAGATACTGTAGTCATGAACTGTTGACACATTTTGACACAACAGACCTTTTCAGGTCAAATGTCAGTGACTCTGGACCTCCATGTTCATGTTCATCTATGGACATTGCAAAATGCTTTACAGTATGTAGTAGAATTGTCAGTGTTTTTTTTTTTTACATTTATTTTCTGCCATGCAATGTACTAGACTGATTTCTCCTGACAGTTTAATTGCTTTTTTCCAACATGCCTCCGATGCCAGTGGGTCTAATTTAGGGGCAAAGATGGGCCTAGACCCAGGGACGCCATAATGTACCAACAAGATGAGCAAATGTGTTTCAAGCACTGTGCAGGTGTTTTATAAAAATTGTGTGCACCGCTTGGAATCGCAACTTTTTTAAGGGTCCTTCAAGTCCTTATTTACACTCTAACACTCTATTCTATCCATGTCCTGTGTAAAGTGTGGAACAGATAATGATTTGACTTTAATATTATTTGGAGAGTTATAAGAAAGAATAGAGTGAAATGGACTAGACATTTAAATCCCAAGCTAGACATGTAAATCCTTCTCTGTAAGTGTCTGTCTGAGATATAAACCTAGGTTTTTCTGAATTGTTCTGACAAGAGAAATAATGATAATGTCGCTATGCTAAACACTGTGTCACTACTTTTTATCAGTTAACCATTTTGTCTCTGGATGCTACTGTGGCAATGACATATGAGTTCAATTTGATTACTAGTCAATATATAGTTAACAACAAAAAGTACACTTTTAATAGAAAGTGGTTTTCATGTTCCTAAAGCTTTTACTTATAGACTGTATATATGACCTCTTTTTCCAAGAGTGCCCAGTCACCCCACTTTGATTTATTACGAACATTATTATTTTATTATGATGTACCTAGACAATATAATATAAACATACAGGAAGCTAACCACAATTTGCTTCTTAAACACCAGTAAAGAAACTGCGTTTAAAGCAGCTTTTTAAGAAATGAAAAAAATGGTAGCACCATAATTAATTACTCAACCTAATTATGCATTGCTTTCAACATGCCACTACGAACAATTTTTTACAACTGAACCTATTCGATAACCTAATCAAATTTGTATGAGGAGAATGGTCTACACACAAATCATATTTATAAAAAATTAATAACATGCTTGTGTTGGCGGAGGGGCAAAAAAGGCAAAAGAAAATCTTCTTCCACATGCTATTACTAGAAGGAATCTGGAGCACTTTCCTCATACAAATTTTATATTTACGGCATATTACTTGTCAAACCACCTTTTGAAATTATACCCCAGCGATTTCATTTTTATTCGAGAATAACTGAAATATAAAAAAAAAATTGGTTGGCAGAAGTGCATTCCTCAGTACTGCATTCCTGATTTAGATGTTAATGCATTTAAATGTTAGTTTACACTGTTATTTGAAGAGGAAAATATCAAAGGACTGGAATATGACCACATACAACACGTGTTTTAAATTCTCTGTAAAGAGTAAACAATGTTTGGGCATTGAGCTAATATGAAAGAACTGCACAAGCTGTAGAACTGCACTCTAATTATAAGAACCATGTCAGATCAAAAACAATGTCACACCTGGTTACTGAGAAAGTCAGGCCAGTTGGCTTGCTTTAGCACAAATAAGACATTTTTCTCTCATGCTGTACATTTGTGAATGAGGTATGCATAAACAGATTGTCTGACTGGGCTTACCTTTAGCCTACACTATGCTTAGGTAATGAGAATAATCCAGTGTGTGTGTGTGTGTGTGTGTGTGTGTGTGTGTGTGTGTGTGTGTATGTGCGTGTTTGCACAAAAGGTATAGAAACGTCGTGCTGCCAACAGTTCATTACCGTAATGATTTACAACAGGCAGCGAGACATAAATCTATAATCTCACATGTTTAATTGGACTGTCAGTGGAACACTGTACAATTGATTTGAATATATTTAATTTGAATAATATATTAAGAAGAAAGACTTTCTTAATCACTTGGAGTCTCATTCTATTCAACCTTGCATGAACCCTGAATATAGTAAAAAAGTGGCTTAGTATGCCAACAACATACTGTAGAATAACATGCTTCTAGATACAGTATGTCTGACAGCGGATCTGTTTTCTTGTCAAGATTTAACTTCTGCACACTGTGGTGTTTGACAAAATTAGATATTGTTCAGGTGAACATTCGCCTGCCTCACACCCAACAACCGCTGATAAATGCATAGATAAGGATGTACTGTAAGCATCCTCTGCCTCTTAGAATATGAGCTCCTCATATGGTGTGAGGCTATATTTAATTTTGGACCATGGCACAGAGCATGATGTAACATAGTGTTATATGTGTTATTTATATGTTATAATATATATCACTTGTTCCACATGGGTACTTTTTTGTATTCCCAATTTAACTTTTGTTGTTGTTGTTGTTGTTGTTGTTTATCATGGAGAGTCTCACCACTAAAAATATTTCGTTGTATAAAGCTGAGATCTGTTATATATAGTTGTGTATTGGGTTTCTAGAAGTGGACTCTTTTCACTAAGTTTGTGTTGTTGGTTTGGTCTGTGTATGCATGTGTAGCTGCAGGCAGCGTAGTGGTACCCAGGACTGGCTATCCTGCGGAGGCAGAGCAGCAGTGGAGCAGGTCTCAATCTGAACCCATCCCTTTAAAGAATCGCATGGCCATGTACCAGGCAGAAGTCTCCAAACAGGGCACATCAGGCTTCTCCAATGGGGTATGCAAGCTCACACATTCACAAACACACTCAAATATAACACTACTGGTTGAACCCAGTGTTTATGACTGATTTAAATCCTGAAAACGGTCTGTATTTAAGATAATCAGTGTGCATGAACACACACACATTATTAAAGTATATTCTTCCCTAAAACTGCACTGAACTGAAATTGGAATAAATCTGTTTGGCACAAATTGTCTGTATGATGATGATGAGACCGATGATTACGAGGAGGGGTTTTTAGCAGTTGCAATTGAAAGAATTGTGAAACACTTCCTTTGTCGTTGAAAGTGACACCGAAAAATATTAGACCTATGCTACCTTAGCTTTATTAAGAACAGTGTATAATAAACTGTTTGAGATCTGTGAAATCAAGATATGCAAGAGAGACAGGGAGAAAAGAAATATAAATATGAATTTGGATAAGTAGTTTATTTTAAATATATCACTTTCCCTTTTGTTTACTGTAATAAAGATTACTTTTTGGATCTCCGTTCATGGTTCAAATCCCTACAACCTTGTTAATAAGTGATTTTTAACAGACCTGCTGTTTCTACTATTAAATATTTTTCCTTCATTTGGCCTTGCCACAGTTTGCCTGTAAAATCATTGCTTTAAACTAAAGACTTCAGTCTTGGGAATTTAAAAGTGTTTTTTGGTTGTTGCCCCTGATAGCTTTGCAACGGTTTGAGAATGCAATGTGATGACAGCTGATCAGTTTAGGTTATACACACTTCTATAGAAACCTGGTTTGTAAACTTTCTCTCTTACCTTACTTCCCTTATCTTACTGCAGTGCTTTTAAAACGATTATACAATACAGGTCACTTCTGCCACTTGTAGGCCACCTCAGCCCCACACACGCCCCCTTTGCATAAATTAGACCCCTTTCTGCCTTCTACACACAACATCTGCCACCAATACACCACCTCCGCCCACTACATGCCACCCCTGCACCATACACATCACCTCTGCACACTATAGGCTCCTTTCTGTCTAACACACACATATATCCTGCTCCAGTGGCGATTTCTTTAAGACTGCAAGGGAAGCTCAGCTTCCCCTATAATGTCACAAAATTAATGGTCAAGTTATGTACTATTGTATTAACATTTTATTGACTAATAACGCGTTAGAAAAGGTTCATTTCAAAGACGAGTTCGTTCAGAATCAGTTAGATATAGCAGGTCGGCTGACTTGATTTTCTTCTCATACATTCCCGTAG
>JAOVVB010000049.1:17270408-17281914 GCA_028570985.1 Heterobranchus longifilis
TGCATATATGAGCATTTATTTTCTGACATAGTAGAGGAAGCTGAGCTTCCCTTGTAGTCTTAGAGCAGCCGCCACTGCTTTCCATACATCTTGACCTCACCTGAACCACTGTCTTCCATCACACCCAGGAACTCATGTGAATTATTAGTGAGAAAAGGAATTAAAGGAGGAGTGTACCATCAGGATGAAAGGGATAGATGCTCGACTAGAAATACCCCTAATGACTAATCCACAAAGGCAGTATAATGAAGCTACACAGGCAATCTCAGCACTCTAATTCACACCCCAGAGGAACATTAATGTTTGGCCTATTTACTACTTCACTGACACATGAAGGATATACCAAATGTTGGAGTTGGACCTCCTCTAAAACTCCTGTGGAAGCTTCAGTGCGACACAAGCCTAAACAGCGCTACTTTATTGTCCATGACTCCAAGCCACAATATCTGCTGAGTTTTGGCACTAACAGGTACATACATTACAGTAGAATTAAACATATGCCTTTTTTGGTTGGCTGAATGGTGGCACGGTGACTTAGTGGTTAGAACTGTCGCCTTGCACCTCCAATGGATTGGTTCCCGCAACGGGGTCGTGAGAATAAAATTCTCCAGGTCCTCTGGTTTCCTCCAATAGTCCAAAGACTCGCAAATTGCCTGTAGTGTGTGAATGCGGGTGTGAATGTTGACCCAGGGTCTACCACGGTTGTAGAAATAGGAATAATTACAATGGTTAACAATTGGCCTTCAATGACCACCACTGGCCTCCCCAGTCCCTATATGTACTAAAGAGGTTCCTAGATGAATGGATGGATGGATGAGGCTGAATATGGTTTATATTTTAGCACTTAATCCAGGTTATATTTATTTTTTAACAGGCTTCCTATCAGACCATTCACCAGGAAGTTGCCTCTAGTGTTGAAAACCATCATGAAGAGAATGGTGAGAAAGAATGATATTGATCTTTAGCTCTACATTTTATGCATTATTCAAATGCTCTTTCTTTTTCTAATTGGTCTATATTACCACAGTGATAAATTAATGCAAACATTCTTTAGTAAACAATTTATTCTGGTGAAATTTGCACTCAGCACGACACCAATCCCAGAAACACTGGGCATAAGGGGCCTTGGCTGGAATGCCAGGCCATCGCAGGACATTTGTGCAACCACAAATCATGCACAGACAGTATCTGGAAATCAGGAACTTCCACTGGGGACTTTTGCCACCAATCAGTGCTAGAATAACATTTCTTAATTTAAGACAGGAATTTTCCTAGTAGTACTTTTAAAAAGTATATATATACAGTATATATTATTATTATTATTATTATTATTATTATTATTATTATTATTATTATTATTATTATTGAATAGTTTCCATTTGGGCTAATTTGTGTATTGCAGAAGAAGAGGAGTATTATCCAAAACTCTCAGCCAAAGAACTGGCACGGCAGTTTGAGAAAACCATTGAGGAAGCTGCTCCAAATAAGAAAATAAAGGTAATTACAAATTTTTATCATTATTTTCTTCATCCACTCTGTTTGGGAATATCACACACAGTATGTACACAGTAATTACCAATCATTTTTCTTCACTGTGCACTTTCAACTTTATTTTATATCTTTATTCATTTGTTACTTGATTGCCCAATCTATAATTAAAATGGGTTTAAATACCTATGCTAAATAATTGATTTTTTTTCCTTTAAAAAAGATTGAACATAAAGTCAGCTATTCTCAGAAGCCCTCAGATGTAAACATATTCCATCAGGCCATTGTGGGTGATGTGTCTGTCCTATCAAATAATCCATTAGAAGCTTCAGGAACAGATGCAGGTCATTTGGGATTTGTGCCTTCTAATGATGATGATAATGAAGACTTTCCTTATGATTACTTACCTCCTCCACCACCAGACTTATTGGAGAATCTCCCTGAAGACATAGGTTTCCCAGAGCCCCCTGAACCACCACCCCTAAAGAATCACATCATTCACAAAGATCAATATTCTAAACAGAGAGAACTACTGGAAGTGAAGCGTCTATGCAAGCACATTCACCCTGATGTTAGGAAAGACCTAGAGCAAGATTTATATAATGAGTTAAACGAGATGGACATAGATGAGAAGATAGTAGGTGATGTACAGGATACCATACACGAATTTGAACACAGTGGTAGTAGCCCTAACAGGAGCCCAGAGAGAGAATATCTGGAATGGGATGAAATCCTGAGAGGTGAGGTACAGTCTATGCGCTGGATGTTTGAGAATAAACCTCTCGACTGCATTAAAAACTCAGATGACAATGAGGACGGCAGAAATATAACTCAGCATGATTTCATAGCCGGAGGTGACGTGAAAAACACTGCTTTGTTGTTTGAGACTCAACCCATGTTAGAGCTAGAGACTAGTTATTCTGCAAAGAAATCGTCCCTCAATGAAATAGGAAAAAAAGATGTACGTGCAGCAGCTTGGTTGTTTGAAACAAAGCCAATGGACTCTATGAATAAAATGCATGGAGATTATGATCAAACCAAAGAGGTTGTCTTCACACAAGAAGCAACCCATGGTAATGTGAAGTCTATGCGGTACATGTTTGAAAATCAGGGAATGGATTTTCTCGGTGATATTGAAACCATTGATGAAAAGCACCTTCTAAGTCTGAAATCTGTCATTGAAGAGATTAAAGCTGATGTGAAGATAACTGTCTGGCACTTTGAGACCCAGTGCATGTGTGTTTTAAGGGAGCACTCAGGTCAAATAGTGGCAATTACCTGTATTCGCCGTGAAGAGACAGAGAAAGGTGATGTCAAAACATCCCGGTGGTTTTTTGAGACACAGCCTCTAGAGAAAATCAACAAAGACACTTCTGAAGTAAGGCTTATCTCCAGTATTTTACTGGAAGACAATATTCAAGGGGATGTAAAAAGAGGAAAATGGTTATTTGAAACTAAAATTCTGAACTCTTCAAATGAAGAATGGAAAAGAATAATTAAAGGCCGAAAAGAGGATATTTTTGGTGCTGATGTTCGAAAACAGTGCATGGTTTTTGAGACTCAGCCCATGGATACTCTAAAAGATGATTCCAATGCCAGACCCATTACCACTGAAATCCTTGGTGGTGATGTACAAACAGTCAGACATTTATTTGAAACAGCACCATTAGAAGAACTGAAAGAACTGCCAGAGGTGGGAAAGCTGAAGAAGAAAGTGCCAATTGATGAAGACAGATGGGACCTACGACACCAACAATGGATATTGAAGAATCCGCCCCTACAGGACAAACAAAATGGAGACGATGGCATGGAAAAGCTAATGAAAATAGCTGCCTTGGAAGAAGAGAAAGGGGATGTAAAACATCAGAAATGGCTATTTGAAAACCAAAGACTCGAAGATATCAGAGAGGAAAAGAAGGAAGTGATGAAAATGATTAATATTGAACAGATGGATGAAGAAAGTTACAAAGGTGATGTACGCAGGAATTGCTGGGTATTTGAGACTCAGTCTATGGACATATTAAAAGATGATTCGAATGCCAGACCTGTAAGTACTGAAGAAATTATTGCAGGGGATGTTCAAAGTGCCAGACATTTTTTTGAAACCGTTCCACAAGATGAGTTGAAGGAACTTTCAGAAGTGGGGAAACTCCAAAAAAGGGTGACAGCTGCAGAGGAGAAGGGTGATGTTCAACTTCAGAAACTGGTGTTTGAAAGCCAGCCACTAGAACAAATTAGGGATGAAAAAAAAGAAATAACAAGAACAGTGAATGTAGAAGATATTGAAAAAGTGGATGTAATGAATTACATGCAAATGTTTGAAACATATGATATGAACAGATATGATGAAAGTCAAAGAATTCAAGTTGATGGGGTGACCAAAGGCTCTGTACAATCCAACAAAGAGCTTTTTGAATCTAAACCAATTTATGCCATGCAGGATAGTTCAGGCCATTATCATGAAGTGAAAACTGTGAGGCGTGAAGAAATTGTGAAAGGAGATGTGAAAACCTTTAAGTGGATGTTTGAAACCTGCCCTATTGACCAGTTTGATGAAAGCATAAGCAAGTACCAAGTCATTAAAGGGATTACTCAGGAAGAGGTCGAAACAGGTACAGTCAAAACAGCTAAATGGCTTTTTGAAACACAGCCTCTTGATGCCATCAAATACTTCAGCAATATTGAAGATGAAGAGTGCGTTATTAAAGAGACAACTGATATAGTGAAAGGTGATGTAAAGACCTGTAAGTGGCTATTTGAGACCAAACCGATGGATGCTCTGTATGAAAAGGTTGAGCTCAAGAGTGAAGTTGGAAATAATAAGGTTCATAAAGGCGATGTCAAAACCTGCACCTGGCTCTTTGAAACTCAAGCACTTGATACCATCAAAGATAAATCTGAAACTGTATTGAAAATGTGCACTATAAAACAAGAAGACATTCAGGGGAAAGATGTACGTGCAGCTTGCTTCCTCTTCGAGACCGATAACATTGAAAACATCACTGGAGAGGACGGATGCACATTTAAGCAATTGACTGAGATTGATATCCAGTCTGGAGATGTATCACGAATGAAATACATGTTTGAGAACCAGGCCCCTGATGCCATGACCTCAACCTCGGAGGAATTCATGCGCCAGCTGAGGTCAGACCAGGCTGAGGACATTAAGAAAGGAAATGTAGGAAACTGTAAATGGCTCTTTGAAAACCAACCAATAGATACAATCCATGAAAACCCAGATGAAGTTAAAGAGACACGCACTGTGACTGATATTCAGGGAGGCAATGTGGATAAAGGCCGATTTGTTTTTGAGACCTGTTCCTTAGATAAAATCCAAGAGATCTCTTCTGAGTCAGAAATGAAAAAGCTGCACAGAATAATCTGTGAGGATGAGGAGAAAGGAGATGTTAAAAATTATGCAATGATGTTTGAATCTCAGCCACTTTATGCCATCCAGGACAAAGAAGGACATTATCATGAAGTGACCACACTTACAAAAGAAGAGATACTGAAAGGGAATGTGGTAGGCACCCGTTGGTTATTTGAAACAAAGCCTCTTGATACCATTCGAGATACTGATGAAGTCTACCTAATCAAAGCTGTTACTGAAGAGGGTGTTCTTAAAGGTGATGTCAGTTCTGCTAGATGGAAATTTGAAACCCAACCTCTTGACAAGATTACTGACTACAGCCAAATGTCTTTTAAAACTGTGGAAGACATTAAAGGGGGTGATGTCAAGGCGAACAAAGAACGCTTTGAATCTGACTTGACATCACAGAAGTTAGTCCGCACTGTTAGCATGAGTCAGATTCATAAAGGCGACGTTAGGGCAGCTAAGTGGATGTTTGAGACTCACACTATTGATCAGATCCATGGGGAGAACACCGAAAACCAGATGGAGACGGTTGTTGTGGAAGAACAGGTCAAAGGAGATGTGAAACAATCTGTGTGGTTGTTTGAGAAAAATCCACTCAATAGCATCAATGAAAAGGAGGAGACTAAGCAGCTCATCCGTGAAGAAATACCCAAGGGAGATGTGAAAACAATAACTTGGCTTTTTGAAACTACTCCGTTTCTTGACTTCAATGCGAACAGTGCCGTGCAAACTGAAATCATTGGGAAAAGTATAAAAGAAACTCTTAATGAGCTATACAGTCAGAGAATGGTGGAATCCAAAGGGATTATAATAGAGACTGATGAGATTGGGGATGTGCGCATGGCTAAGTATAATCTAATGAATAAAGAGCCCCCTGAGATTCAGAAGGAAGAAATCATCAAAGGAGACTTGCAGAACATCATGATGAATCTCCTCTACAGACAAGAGACAAAAGAACAAGGAATTGTTATCAGTGCAGATGAAAGAGGAAATATCAGTAGCACTGTGGAACAGCTGTTCAACCAGGACACCAGCTGTAATGTGGAAAAAGAGGAAATTATTCGGGGTGACATTCAAGAAACCATAAACAACCTTCTGAAGGAGGAGAGCAAAGGCAAGCATGGCATTCTTATTCAGGAGGATGAAAAAGGAGATGTTTGCATGACTATATATTCTCTTTTTAATAAACAAGACGACACCACGATTGAAAAAGAGGATGTGATAAAAGGCAATGTAAAAGGCTGTCTAGAAAAACTTTATAATCCAGACACAGAACAGATTGTTAAAATGAAAGTAGATGACACAGAAAAAGGAAATGTGCACTTTTTTTCAACCTGCATTGAGTCCGGGGCTCTGGACTACCTTAAAGAGCTCCAAACAGAGCAGGATGAGATTGAGATAAGTTATCAAGACAAGGAAGAAATTGTTGGTGGTGATATTCGAGGGACAAAACATAGCCTTATGCATAACCAGGCTAAAATCTGTCGCCTTGTGGATAGCGAAGATATTTTGCCTGGTGATGTTAATAATGCAGTCAATTTTTTCATGACAGAGCCTTCACTTGAACATCTCCAGAAAGAAGAAATAGTAGGAGGTGATTTAAGGGCCACTCTGAACTCACTGGCACAGTCGATAAATCAGTCAGTTGTTCTGGAGAAAGAGGAGATTGTAAAAGGTGACATATGCAATGCCCTCAAGTCTCTTAAGGATGCCCAAATGCAACCTAAAGAGGTAGAAAAACCTGAAATAATCCCTGGCAACATTAAAGGAGCATTAAAATCACTGAAAGACTTAGCTACTGCTAAAGTTGAAATTGCTATTGAAGATTTAGTTCCAGGTGATATCAAAGGCACATTAAAATCACTGGAGGAAGCCAAACAAGTAGTAAGGGAGGTGGAGAAAGATGAAATTATTAAGGGTGACATTAATTCAGTATTGCAAAGTCTACAAGAGGCTTCTAATGAGCGAAAGGTTCACCAGCAAGAGATTGAAGTTCAAGGAAATGTGAAAGGGACGATACAGCTCTTATTAGAGCGTCCTCCGTCTCCAAAAATGCAACGCAGGGCCAGCACGGAGGGTGACGTAAAACTGTCGATAAAATCACTATATGAGACGCAAGAGCAGGGACAGTTAGAGAAAGAGGAGGTGATAAAAGTGGATGTTAAGAGTACAATAAAATGCCTGCTAGAAACAGCACAACGAGCAAGCCCGAAGATTCCCAGAAAAGAGCCAATAAGAAAAGTGAAAACTCCAAAGGCAAAAGTCCAGTCTCTTTCTCAAAAACAGACCCAGTCACCTGCCAGTAAAGTAAAAAGTTTAAACAAAAATAGTCAAACAGTAAATGTACAAGAGCTTGTAACCACAAAATCAGTGCAAAGTGAATCTATAGCTCAAGACAAAAATACACTCATCAATCAAAACACAACCAATGCACAGGCATCAAAAACCACTGTGCTAGAACACAAAACAATTTTACAGACTCATGAGGTTAAAACTTTAAAGACTGAATTTCGCAACCTCAAAACAAACCGTAAAGGTATAATAAGGTTAGATAAAACCTTAAAAGGCAGAGAGCAAGAGGTCCTTGCACCATCTCTCCCACCTTCACTGCCTGAGTTCGACTTCCCTGCTCCTCCAACTCCTCCTCCAGATTATAGCCTTTCCTTTCCTACCCCTCCTCCTGTTATCCAGGGTGATAATGACCTTCCTCCACCACCCAGTCCTCCTACTTGTGATCCTGACCATTTACCTCCCCCTCCTACTCCACCACCTCCCCCTGCAGTTGAACAAGAGTTCCTTCCCCCTCCTCCAACTCAGATGGAGCTAGACCTTATTCCAAATTTAACACCAACCAAACCTAGCAAACTGACAGCAAAACCAGTCAAAGCTCCAGTTCTATGTAAAGTGCCGAAATTGGAACCAGCCATACATCTTGACAAAATGGACATACATTCCAAATCAGCTTCGCAAGTGCCTACAATCACCGAAACAGTGACAAAATCCAGCACAGCAGAGACAGAATGTATGGTTTCCTTAGTTTCATCCACTCTGGTCTCATCTGAGATCCAATCATCTATTTCAGTTGAGGCACCTGCGTCCCGGCATCCTCTTTTGGGTCTCACTCCACCAGATTCACCACCGTCACAAAACAAATCTCTCGTAAGTAACTTCAAAACTCCATTAATTAAAGCAGAGAAAAAATACAGACAGCAGCAATCATCCAGCTCACCATCCTTAGAAACTGACGTGCGTGAGCCTGTCAGTACAGCCCTTGAAATGCTTTCCCCAGGAGGCAAGAGCACTGCACATTCTGAACAAGGCGTACCATTTGATTTCCCTCAAGGGAAAACTGAAAATAAAGTGACCAAAATGACATCAGACTCAGAGGTATATGATTCATCCAAGAATGCTGCACACTCAGAAGCTTCACCAAGCAGGCCTTTAATCTCTATGGCAAATAAAAAATCTCCTTCTGAATCTGCCATTATTTCTTCAGCTAAGCAGTCCGTTATCTCTAATCAGACATCTCAAAGCACTTCAGCTCAGCAGCAGACTACATCTACCACATCTAAAAAGAAGAAAAAATCTCGGTCATTGACAGCTAGTATTCAGCAAATGACCTCTACTTCTGTTAAACAGCAAGAGACGGTTATAAGCAATACTGCACAGTTACCTGTAAATGCACAAGCACATGGTGAAGAAAAAGGTCACCCATCTGTCTCTGCAGATGACTCTGTGAGTAGTGCAACTGAGATAGAGAATGTAAAGAAAGATAATCCAAATAATAGTTTGGCTGAAAAAGCTCCAGTTGAGGAAAGTAAGAAAATTAACATCTCTATAAAATCAGGCCATAGAAAGACTTCACCTGATCAGAGCAAACCTACAAAGGTAAATATAGACACGGCAATTAAAGAAGCTGAACAAAAGGTTCAAAAGGTGAAGAAAGGCCGCAAGAAAGATGAGGGCAGTGAAAAAAAGCCAGCAGCTCAAACTCAAGTGGTAAAGGTGGCACTGGAAAATGTCCAGGTGAAAGAAAACAGAGAACGGAAAGATACCGAGACCGAGATTAAAGCAGAAAAGCAGGCCACACAAAAACAGGTTGAGGATGGACTTGTCTCTCCAAAGAAAAAAAAGAGAGCTAAATCCAAGAAAGATAAGGACACAGCTCAGCAAGCCCAGGGGCCAACACAAAGTATTACCACTCTCCCTTTGCCTGCCACAACCTCGGAGGTAAAACCACCAGTTTTGTCATCTAATCAGAAACAAGAGGAATTTGCAGTGGTGCAGACCCACAAAACCATTCAAGAGGAACAGACTGCAGTCCACAAAGAGATCACCATCACAGAGAGTAAAGTTCAGCAAAGTTTGGAGCAACAGGGCACTATGGTAAAGTCTCAAAAACAGGCCAGGATGTCTGTGAAAAAGAAAGAACAAGTTGACAGCCAACAGAAATCTAAAGATGAAAGCATAAATGTGACAGGGGAGCTGACACAAAGGAAGAATTCTAAGACTTTTACAGAGAGCACAGAAGCATTACAAAGATGTGCAGATACTCAGAAGTTGCTGTATTATATCTCAGAGTTACAGGAAGTTACAGAAAAAATGGACTCAGAGCGTGCAAAGACATTACTCATTGAAATCCCCAATTGGCTTCTAGGAACAGAGGAAAAGAATATCTTGTTGAAAGCTGTAGATGAACATAATTTGGAGAAACTCAAAGAAATAGTAGCTCATGTACAAAATCTTGTTCAAATAAAACTATTGGATGTTGAAGAAAATGTTGCAGCTACTGAAAAACATGAATGTGAAGTTACATCTGAAAAACTGGTTTCAAGCAAGTCTACTCAAAGGATTTCAAAAATCACCATAGACTCTAAAAAAGTTGAAACTCAAAAGAAAGTAGAGGAGAAAAAAAACACACGTGAAAGTCGCAAGCAGCAAGGCAGGAGCAAAAATGCTCCTGACCCCAGATCCCCATCACCTTCATTAAAAATGCGCTCACCTTCACCGACATTTATCACCATTGAATCGACAAGAAGAACTGATTCGCCCCAAAAAATAGTGCCATCACCTCCACCAATGCCTCCTACTCCTCCGCCACGCAGATCTGAAACACCCACGGCCCGTTTAAGCAGGAGTTCTCCATCACCCACTCTAGGGAGAGCCAGCAGTTTAACAAGGCTGAGGGAAGCAACGGCTAAACTTTCACGTGGACCCTCACCTGAACCTGTGCACTGTACTGTGTCAGTCACTGGGAAGAAATCTGAGATCGTGGAAATTCCATCCACATTTAATCGTCAAATTAAAATTGATTCTAAGCCTGCTGAAGATGGAAAGGTTATGAAAGAGTTTAAGGACTCGGAATCCTCAGAGAAAGTGGCGAAAGTTTCTCGTGGTCCCTCACCTGATCCTGTGCATCATTCTTTGTCTGTCACTGGGAAGAGGTCTGAAATTGTAGAAATTCCATCCACATTTCACTGTCAAATCAAAATTGATTCTAAGCCTGCTGAGGATGGAAGCATTCTAAAAGACCATAAGGACTCAGATGAAACAGTCTCAGAAAAGATGATGTCAATTCAGCAGAAGACTCAGGATGGCCAGGAAAGCACAATTTATATTTCCGCGCACTTATGGATGGATACAGAAAAAGGCAAAACTAAGTTACCAGAGAATGAAAAAGTGATTGACGTTTCTGGACCAGTAAGCAAACCTGACAGCCCAGATGCAAAGACTCATACCAGTAAAGAACCTACTGATGTCCAAGAACAGTCTGTTGTTGAAAGTGGCACCTTATATAGACCAGAAAACAACCTCAGTGATGTAAAAGACATTTTTGAAATGGCTGAGCAAAGTTCCTCTCTGAAGGAACAGAAAAACAAACAGGAGGAGCAGGTGTCAAGAGTGGGCGAAATCACTTCTCAGGATTCAAAGCATGAACTTCAACAGACATTAGGGCAGATCTCCCAACAGACATTACCTCTGCCTCTGCTAAAAGATGTGATGCTGGAAAAGTCAGTCGACCCAAATGGCTTTTCAGAGACGAAAAATATCACAGAGCATTATTCCACTGTTGATGAAGCTGGCACAAAGAGAACCGGGATGAGAAGCAACACAACCATAACATCTAAACATTCTGGGAGTGTTGTTTCACAGCACGTTCCATTCTCTTATGCCGATGCTGTGAAGAAAAAGGACCCAGAGGTGACAGTATCCCCTGAGGCCTCTGCTGAAGAATTATTGAAAAAATTCCATGAGATGTGGACTGAGAGTGAGAGTGTGTTCAAAAGGCTAGGCTACAATGTCGCAGGTGAGGGAACTCAACTGTCTATGAGATTAAAGAGAGATTGCCATAACTGACAAGCATGCTAACAGTGCATGATAAGATTGGAAACTAATTGCAAGTTGAAGCAGAATCAATGCCTGCAAAACAGACAATAGGTAAAAACATCCAAGCTGCATGTGTATACTGTACTCAGAATACATATTGTAACGGGTTCGACCCTTTTTTCACGGGCAGCACCATAAAGCACGGACACAAGACGAGGTCTTTTTTTTTTTTTTTTGTGTTTTTTCCAATTTTCTCCCCAATATTAGTCGTAGCCAATTCCTCCCCGTCACTAGGGGGCTCCCACATTAAGGCTA
>JAOVVB010000049.1:17298226-17309930 GCA_028570985.1 Heterobranchus longifilis
AACAATAACACCACATTACATTAAGGCATTAACATTAATAACTTTAATAACATTTCACTGTAAGATTAATTTCCTTAGGCTTTTTTTTGTCCACATGATGGGAGTGTTGGGAAAGGGGACCACCAAGGGGCCATTTGGCCTACCTCTGGTATAGCTGGAGGGGTCAGAAAAACCTGGTAGTTCTAGTGTTAAGTTAAGTGGATTGGTATGTTTTACATTAAATATTCGTGTCAAAGGAGTAGAAGACTCACATTGTCTGACTTACGAACAAATCCGACTTATGGATGTGCTCCAGGAACAGAACTCGTTCGTATGTAGGGGACAACCTGTATTAATGAACATTTTTCATAGTTTGTTTATTTTATTAATTTTTATTTCATTTTTCATTAGAAATTTTACTTCCTGTGTGTTGATTTGGTTGGTTATGTATATGGAAGATGTGCAAACAAACTCTGCTTCGTTGTCCCTCTCTTTATCCAAAAATATTTTAGTTTATTATCCATCAGAAAGGAAAAAAAAACTGTAATCCATCTCTCTCTCTGATCCTGCCACATGTTGGTTTCAATTACACTTTCAGCTGGGCGCTCAGCTACCAGCTGCTGTCACAGTGCCAGTCTCTTAACTGTTCTGTTCAGCTCAAAATGACCTAGCTCATATTTTTGTGAAATGTAAAAAAAAAAAATTAAGCTTAAAACTTTGTTCAGGCTTTAGCTTCTCTAGTTAGAGTAACGTAAAATGTATAATATATGCTTAATGTGTTTTATGTTCAGGATTTTTTAAAAATTCTACATTATGGAAAAGGGTGTTATAATAAACTATGTAACTTAATATTGAAATTATATGATTATATAGGGCTGTGGTTATGGGCATGTATGATGTATAAAGGAAAACATTAAAAACCAGAAACCACCCTTTAAGCACTGCTTGAGAGTGAGAGCTGGACAGGGATTTAAACTTTTCTTGTTATCTCTGAGAGTTACCCTACAGTTGCCTACTTGCTGAGTTAAAGGTTTGATAAATAAAGGTTTGATTCTAAACCTTTTTTAATCTCTTTCTTTTCACAAAGCAGAATGTTTTTATGTAGTTGTGAGAAGTGAGGGCATGCTTTTTCTCACTTTTGCCAGACGTCTTAAAATTGGTTCCAAATTTTGCTGATGCTTTTGAATCTTCTTTTTGTGACATAGGCAGTTTAAAAGCCTTTTCTTGGCAAAAGCAGGATGTTTCTTTCCTAGGGAGTTCAGTAAGACTGTTCCCAGAGGGGGACGTTTGAGTTCTCTTTGCAGGACTCTGGTGTTTTATAGAGCCTGACTGTTCTGGCCAGTGTTGTCACCTTGGTATTTAGTACACTGTGATCCTTAGGGGATTTAAATTTTTTTATGTTTGCAAATGCAGTTCTGCACTTCTTATTGCCAAGAGGAAATAATCTGTTATTGCTATTTGTATTTTTCGTGTAATAACTCTAAGCTGTAGCAGGATGTGTATGTGTTTATTAGTGACACAGATGTGTGAACATATCCTCACACACACTTGCAGACAGGTAGGAGGGGGTACATTTCATTGTTTTTAATTATACTTCTGAACCTGGCTACTAGGTATCGATTTTTTTATTTGGAAAAGCTTAGTCTTGGGGGGGTTTTAATAAACGCCAATTGATTTTCCTGCATTGACATGCGGTGACATTCTGCCACACCACAAGTTCACTAAGAGCGTGCTGGCAGTATCGATGTGTGAAATTAATTCCAACATTGAGCAAGGAATAGTATTGAAAATTAAATCTTGTTGTGCTAAAACTCGGTGGTGTTTCATGTGCTAGTTTCTATATTTTCTATTTGCAGATCAATTGGAACAATCAGACATGAATACTAGAATCTGTTGTATTGACCTTCACAACATCTGTCTGCCATGGTCCCGCTCATTTCTGGATGGCAAAAGGGATCTTACCTACCATATGCCAATATGGACAACCAGTTACAGAAGCTCTTTCAGCAAGAAAACACATCTGATAATGTTGTCATCTTAAACTACTCTTTACCTCCGTAGTTATTCCTAATAGCCTCTGAACAGTCAGTATTGTTTCAAGTAACAACACTAACTAACTTCTAACAAAAGGCTGAATCCCAAATCTTTTTCTAACCCCTGAATGAGGGCACTCTTTGGTGTGTGTAACAAGAGATTCAACACCCTACATAGTGCATTATCTTTCCATTCAAAACCAGAACAATTAGCTATTAATTAGAAAGCTTGAAATTTCCGTATTAGATAATGTTACCAGCACTGTAGCATTATAGCATTGTGTTGTTTGTGACAGAACCGCTGAATGAGTTAACGCTAGCAAACATCACCAAATCTAGATAGAAGCGCAAATTTGTGCACTGTCTGAGGAAATCACGTTATGATGATGAATAACTTTAGGAAATGAATAAAGTTATTACCTTCATCCTTTTTCACACACTTGTTTCTCTTTTGAATAAGCTATCACTACATACCTGGTATAAAAACAATCAGCAAAACAGAAGTTATCAGTTGCTAGGTTACTCTTTTATCTGGGTGATAAAGCATCAAGTAATTCGGTAGTCATCAGGTAATATTGTGATACTTTTTTTTTTAGCTCTAAAATGCACCTCGAGGATTATGATCAACGGAAATAAATAGTGGCCACATGCCGTTAACCATACTTCCGCCATGTACTGTTCTGACTGATGTCATGGTAATCACGTGTCTGCAAAATGTCCATAGGTGTTGTAGCAGGAGAGAACGAATGTAGCTATTTTTTGGACACTAAAGTCATTTTATAAGCAAATTCTTAGGCCAATTTATTTTAGAATCTTGGGTTTTAAAGTTTTTTTTCCAAGTTAAATGGTCTAAAGGACGTTGTTGGCATTCATTAAATTGTTAGCTTATTGTTGTTGGTACTGTTGTTAGCTTATTGTTGCTAAAAGTTAATCACATAGGGGGAACTTCTGGTGGTTGTTAAACTGTTTAAAAAAAAGGGCAGGAGATTACAATCATTTTGACGTTTACAGTATTGTCCTAATTATGTGTAAATATAACAAGCTACAGCAAATATCGATGCCACAGTCTCATAACTGTTAATGTACTCTGAGCTGTTAACATATTAAACAATGTTTTTTAAGTTTGGAGTTTAACTCTTTATTGTACATTTATTTTATACCATTATATGGGTGTTTGTTTCAGGAGCACAGATCATCTTCCAGCTACTGTAAGCTGTGTAGGCTTATTATGCTTCACTCTGGTCAGACAGGTATATTTCTGGATTGAGGGTAATAATTCTGTTTTATTGAAAGACTTATTTAAAAAAATGTTTTTTTCATTCATTGAGTTCACTGACATGACTATTGTGGAGTTCAGTGTTCTGCACCTCCTGGTGAAGTGATTCAGAAAACGGTGGCTAGCGTAATTACATCTGAGCAATTCAGCTGCCCTTAGCTTTCACTAACCCACACTAAAATCCACAATGGAACTGAATGTGTGAAAGCTTTGTTACTATACTAGTAGCACACGCAAGTCGAGTGTTTTTTCCTTTTTTTTCTTTCTTTTCTATCTTCTCTTTTTAAGAGACTGCTATTATCCAATGCAAATGATTACATGGCCTTTTATGTAAATTCATTTTCAGTCGAGCAACTCCGATTAAGTGCCTAGATTGCAGAAAGACATGTCTGTGATATCGCACAGCTGGGATAGCCAGCATTTGCTCTTACCTTGATGAACAACGCAGGAAGCCTTGGATGCAACATCAGGAGATTTGCCTAATATTGATGCTTCAGTTTGGTGATTTACAACCTGATGTTCTGTCAGCTGTACCACAGATAACAAGCAGTCGAAAGTGTTCAGAGTGTTAGTTTGTGTGATGTATCTGAGACGTGATGTATTTGAGCTTCTGTGAATAAAAAATATGGTTATGTCTGTTTTCCATATCTGCCATTACCCAGCTTTCAGGTGATGAACTCTTCTTTAAGTTTTGCCAGAAGGAACTTAAAGTTTGATACAGATGCATTTTATGTGCTTGGGTGCAGCTTTCATGTTCACTCCTGGTACCATCAATTCGGTGATAGTATGGCTTATGGTTGGCTGTCATAAAACTGCTGTGTGTGTGTGTGTGTGTGTGTGTGAGAGAGAGAGAGAGAGAGAGATGCAAATGTGTTTTTAAATCCTGGTGTGGACCAAATGTTATCTGTATATCATGATATCTTTGTATCTTGTGGAAATACTGTATGTGATGCACACAAAGAAAACCTGGCTTCTATTACCAAAAAAAAAATATCTGGCTGCACGGTTTGATCAAAAATCACACTGTGATTACTTTGACACATATTTAAACCAACTTTTTTTAGGTAAACATTAATAAATGCTTAAATTGACAAACTGTACATAAATTACTATATATGCAATTTATTACAGGTAATATATGATAACTTTTGCAATTCAATAATATAGCAGGTCCATGTTCTGATTTAGAATTTTGTGTTATAATTGTTATTTTGTGAAGCAGAAAAAAAAAAAGCTTCCTTTTGGTTGCTATAGTTAAAACTGGAGTTCAGTTTAAATGTTTATCACATGAATAAGCTTTGTTATTAATTATCAGCTGATGGTCCTCACATTGTTAGTATGAGACACAAGTGTGTTGGTGTGTGTGTGTGTGTGCACGTGAGAGAAAGGGAGTGAGAGAGAGAGACTTGCACCCAGATGGAACCAACCACACAGCGATTATTCCTGCATGTAACAAATCCACAGAGATGCGGCCTACGGAGCTCCAGGCTCAGCAGTGTTGAGAAAGCTGCCTGTTCATGTGGTTGTGCTGTTAAATATTACAACTGTGTGGCATGGATCACTATGAGCTTATGTAAGAAGTTGATTTAAAACCATGCTACAGAGAACCAGGAACAAAGCTGTGGCTCTGTGTCACTGTAGTGCGTCAGGGGGGAAAATTCTACTTCTGATCAAAACCTGAATATTGCTGCAGGTGAAAGCAGGCTGCCAGACCAAAGTCTTTCTTCTGTCAGTGATTTAGTGGCTTGATACATTAAGTGTGATGAAGCACTTTTTTCCTATACGTGACGTGAGTGGTTGAAATACGGCCAAGCACGTTACCTCTGATGCATCAGAGGCATAGCAGAAGTGCTTCTGTGCTTAAAAAAGTAAATTAGATAAATGACACTGAAGCACTGATCTCATAATCCTGTCATAACGGAATAGGTTATTTGTTATATAAGAATGATAATAAAATAATAATATCCTAACATATTGCTCAAGTCTTTTTCATTCTAAATCAATTTTGTGTTTTGTTGTACTGTAATAATTTTTGTTTTGCTAAAGGTTCAACTGTGTGTGTGTGTGTGTGTGTGTGTGTGTGTGTGTGTGTGTGTGTAATGTAGAGGTAATAACTGCATTTCTGATAACAAGTGTCTCACTTGTTCTGATCTTAAACCTCAGACATGGTGATCAGATGTTGGATAGATGGATTGAAACCATTTTCTGTTTATCATACCAAAAATGAGGGGAAAATGGGGAAGGGCAGTTGAGTAAATTATAGCGTTTGTGAGGGATTTTGTTCTGGGGTTGAGACTTTCACTATTTAGTGTCTAGTCCTCAGGAAATCTGTTATTCAGGCAAGCTATGATTCCATATAATACATTCATGCCACCAAGACTTTCTGACTATCTGAAGGAAGCTGGAGTAACATGATCTAGAACTCACTGGACCAGGAATGGGAACCACTGATCCAGAGCATGACCAGTGCGAGTGGTCTTAAATGTATTTCAACACCTCAAATATTCAAACATATGTAGTGTACTGCCTACAAATGCTTCTAAAAGGAGTTTGGCTTTTGAAGTATCCATTTACTTTCATTATTGTTTCATCAAGTATTCACTTCCTGTTTTGCCTCTTCAAAATGTGTGATTTGAGGTTAGGTTTGACTGCAGTTAAGACCTATCGTTAGATAATCAATTCTAACATGAATTTGATTAAGCATGCTGACCACAATGCTGAGATACACAGATATACAGTTTTTCTAGCATATACAGTAGGTGCAGTAAGCTGAAGTCTTATCAACCAACTGTAATATTATTAGGTGAATTGGTAAATAGACCGCCTGACCAAAGAAGAAGCACTCCGTAACATTCTTATTTGAGGCAGTTTAGCAGTGATTGTAGTGAGCATTCGGGATCGCATTGTTTCAACAACCGTATGCAAAGTCACAACATTTATTTCCACCCAGAGTTGCATTTACGTTTGTCTGTATTATTGATGGACCACTCTTTATTCTTCTTTGGCACATACCAAAGACATTCAGTTAGGTTAAGGCCAGGGCATTGTGCATACCATTCATGTATGATAATGATTCCTGGAAGGTGGCTGTCTGTGTGAAATATGCTAACAGGAAGAAGGAAAAAAAATGCACTGATGTGATAACCTGGTTACTCCGTACATTCAGGTAGTCGGCTGACTTCATTTTATTGCCACTTAACCTTGCCAAGCCTAGATCTGAGTGAGTGAAGCAACACTGCCAACACACTTGCTTGATGGGTGCATAGTTTCATTCACTCTTTTTATTCTGGTGGCACATTGGTCTTGAATAGTGTCAATCTGGACTCATCAGACCACATAACCTTTTTCCAATGCTCCAAAGTCCAATCTCTATATTCCCCAGCAAATTTAAAAATAGCCTTTTGTTTTGATTAGCTTTACTAACGAGTTGGTTTCTTATGTCCACACAAGTGTTCAGTCCTAATTCTGTGAGTTCTCATTTTGTTTGTGTGTAAGTAAATGCTCTTACTCACTATTGAACATAATGAACTAAGGGTGCTCCAATTAGCTGCTGATTGGAATTGGCCAAACAACACTTAATTTTTACAGATTGGTTGTCTTATAACTGGCCGATCACCTAAACCAATACTATTGTGATGATGCAAAATACACGAGTCGACAGCCATATCAGCATGCCGTCACCTGTCCGGGAATATTAAAAAGTCTCTTTAAAAGACGTCACATTTGCAAAAAACATGCACGGGAACGTCTGAGAAAAACCTTTACACAACAAACCTTATTCGCCAATTAAGAACACCACACAATGAATAACTTGCTGAGTATGAAAAGTTATTTGCAATGGCTAACCTATAGCAGAAGGGCGCCAAAAGCTCCGGCCTTACTCAGCAGAGAGTAAAAAGACTTAAAACCATTATTACAAAACTAATATTGAAGAGAGAAATAAAGAGCGGTTCCCAGCCCTGGCCCAGGCAGCCGGAGTTTACCTTACGACTCCACGCATGCGACTGACAGCACGGCTACACACCTGTCTTTTAAAAATGCAGAAAATCTGATGTTTATAAAGAAATGCCTGGCCTCGCTGCTTACTAATGAGTACCCGTGATTGGTTCGCGACTGCAAAGTGATTGATTTGTGTTTATTTAAAAACGTTCAGTCCAGAGATTTGGTTTGTAATTCATCGACATGTCTTTGTTCCTGCATGTTATAACGAGTGAGTATAGTAGGTCAGTTGCATTTTAGATAGGCTTTTCAGCATTTGTGACAGCCCGTTGATGTTGGTTAAGGAATGGAAAATTTTGGCTCTTTAGTCAGGCATAGTATATGTAAGCATTGGTTTTATTTTCTTTATAATCTGCATGAAATAATAAGAGAATGGCATACTGTATGTTGCCTTGCAATAAATAAGCTTTACATTTATGATACTCTCTCAGATCTTAATTATATTTGTGCACTGCTCTTTAGAATATTTCTTTTTATTGTAAATAAATAAATACTACACAATAAATAGAACACTTTTAAATGGAAGATCCCATACACTTGTTATTAACAATTGGTTGATTCTGATTTCTGTGATCAGACCCAAAAACCCTGATGGGGGCATCTCTATAATAAATTGTGATTTCTGTTGAACTTTCTTTTTCTTTTTTGCAATGATAATTGAAGCGTTTCTCTGAACCCTTTTTGCCCCTCTCCCTCTGACCACATTCATTCCACAAAATTGAGGTTCAGCATCCTTCCAGGTTTTAATAATGTTTTGGACAGTTCATATCCCAGTGCCAGTGATCTTAGCAGACTTCTTGGGTGAGTTCTTTGCTTAATGCAGGCCAATAATTTGACCTTTCTGAAACACAGTAACATCTTTTACATGACTATGGGATATGTCTTCCAGTGTGGTTGTTTAGAAAATGAAGAACTACCAACTTGACCAGTTAGGGTTAAAAGAGTTGTTGCCAGCTAAAACACGTTCATCACTGCAATAATTATCCAATCAAAGGCTCTTAAGTGTTTGCTTATATCCAACTTTTTTGGTCATTCTGTGTAAAATAACAAAGCTGTTAATCATGCTGACGTGCTAAAAGGGGCTTTTATATAAAGATGAACTGGTTGACCCACCACTGACTGGAAATTGGACAGTTTGCAGCTTGATCAGCACTGACTGGAGACTAGCCAATCAGTCTAGAGAGCTGTGAGTTTGCATCCTGGCTGTTGCTCAGCTGGCATTGCATGTTTTGGGGGAAGCACGTAAAGGCCACTGCCATCCCTGGTTGATATCTCTTGCTTCATTTTACATTGGATTTTATCTTTTGAGATTTCTTTGAGTGAGTAAAAGCCCTGTAACCTTGTGCAGTTTTGGAGAAAATGTAAGTTATTTAGTCCGTGTTTTATTATGAACATCTAATTAAATTTTACAATCCATTAAATAAAAAGGTGTTTGTGTATGATGGAAATTATAGTTCTTAAGGATATTCTGAGTCTCCCGAAAATGGAATCAACAAGTAAAAAAACCCAAAAAACTGTAATTGGCCTGTGCATCTCTACTTTTATATGATGATGGCTAGGCCTTTATCTATTAGCAATATACAGTAAGTTAGTCTAAGCAAACGCTTGTAGATACATACTAATACAAATTAATTTCTGTTTCATACTCAAGCACTATCACGAGAGTACTGAATATCAGCATGGCTATGATGCGGTTATAGGCACAAGGCATGCAGTTAACTTTGTAGCTTGTGTTGTTTGTGAGCAAAACAGAACGGATGGATAGGAGACAATTCACAATGGCTTAGAAGCAATTACTAAAATGACAGTTGTTTAAGGTGACCTGACACATTCAGATGTGTTTTTTTTTACTGGAAGTGCATCATGACTGGTCTTGAATGTGGGTTTTGGTAGGCAGCTGTTGTACAGTAAGTTGTATAGTTGAAGTGAATCATCCTCAGTACAGTATACAATACTACAATGCAGAAAATGGTAATCACCTTTCATAATTTGGCATGTACAGTAGTAGATCAATTACAACTTTTTTATATACATATAATCACTAGGTAAAAGTTCAAATGTTTGCAAGGATTGCTTCATTCATTGATTTCATAAATGAGTGACTCCTCAACAATTAATCATTAATAATTGTCAGTTGCAACCTTGATGATAATTATATTTTTTATATAAGCTCAAGCCACAACATGGCAGCAATTGGACATGCAATATTTGATCATTAAAGCCTATCCTATTATGGTATACTAATATGCCTGGTTGTACACAACACAAAACACTCCTTGTCTGATTATAGAACGTATCTGATCATTTGCTTTTTCTAGACAGGATTGAATAATATGAATGAACTGACAAAAATAAATGTACAATTTTCACCACTTAAGTCCACTTCAAGCATTGAGTCATATTCCAGTGTTTCTGCTTTTTACACACCATTCAGTCATTTCATTGGCCAGCACAGTGCCCTTTACAGCTTGCAGCTTACCCTTCTCCACTTATTGAGGATGTGCAATCTTTCTGTCAGTCTGCCAGTTCAGATGGTGGGGAGAATTATTGAGATAAAGGGTTTTTTTAAGGGAGTACGTCAAATACATTGAATCAGAGTTCAGATTCTATATGTTTTTGTATGGTTTATTTTTCCCCATAGGCATCATCACAAATAATTCAGTGGATTTCTTTTTGAATAAAATACATTTGCTTAGATTTAATTGATAATCACCCCTATAATGTGATGCATACATTACACAAAAATATTGCTTATTTATAACAGTGTTAGCAAACTAGACAGGTGTGTCTATAATACCCAGATGTTGGCACAGTTAATAGTTCTGCATTTTCTGCAGTATTGACATTATTTAAAAAGGTAGTTTTATGTACTGTAATTAATTGCTCCATCATCAGCTCGTTTTTTTTTTTTTATTTCATGTCATTCACTATAAATACACTGAGTAAAAGAAAACATTTACTGGCATTGATTAAGGTCACAGTAGCACTGTAGCGCCATGCGGCACATCAGCGGGAAGGCTGCAAATGAAATGACCCTAAAGTGATCTGAATTCTGCCTGCCTCTCGAGCGCTGGTTTTATTTTATTCACTTATTGGCTGTTTCCCATGCTCCAATATCTCATCAGAGGGGAAGCGCACAATCAATGTTCTTGGAGATGCAGGAGGCAGGCTGGTTACGAGATGGAAAACAAATTCTGTGCCAGGTTCGGTCTTCATAACTGACACTTTGCCGCTCTGATATTGAGCATTGCAATTTATTAGTGGCAAGAGCCAGAGCACTCTTAGTATAAATGCAATAACTCTCAGAGTCCTGAAACCATTCAGGGAATGTTCTTAAGGAGACATTAGCAATTACACCAGGCTCTAGAGATTACACAGAAGGAACCAGTTTTCCTGTCATTGTGTGTCGATAGGCTGAGTTTGTGGGAAGCAGGCTGGATCTGCAGCAGTCAGGGGATCAGACCATAGTTTTAAAGACTGGCTCATTTACAGGCACCAGGCCAAGCAGAAGATAATGGAAATCCTTAAATAACAGGAATAATTTAACTTTTTATTTATTTGTTATGATTATGCATGTGGACATTCTCTAGCTTAATATCTCTATTTATGTACATAAACAAGAGTAAATGCTCTAGCTAAATATTATATGTAAAAATAAAAAATGCAACATATACTGCATTTATTACAGATTCATATTTTTGTTCAATTTAAATTTGTTTAATGAAACATCACATAGCCCAGTGTACTATATACAGTATCAAAACCTGCCCTTTGTGTAGACTACCTGTCAAAAGTCTTGACACAAAATATGCAATAATCTCATTTGAACAGTTAATATTGAGCTGTATCTGCTATTTATGCTCTGTAAAGCCTTCATAACGGCTCTAATCTGAGGTGCTGTTAATTGGTGATTTCTGAGACTGGTAAATCTAAGTGAACAACTCCTCTTCAACAGGGATCATTTTTGGTCTTGCTTTCCTGGAATTGTCTTCATGAGAGTCAGTTTCATTGTGTGGCATATATATTTAATCCGTTCTGGAGACGAGTTCTTGAGGCAAAATTTTGTATTGCGAAACACATTTTCCTATAGGAAGTAATGTACTGTAAATGCAGATAATCTGTTCCAGCCACCCATAAAAATATTCCTAATATTACCTATTTTCAACACTATAATAGTATTTTTACATATTAAAACATTTAGAAAAAACATATAAATGTAGTAAAATATGAGATAGATAGACATTAAACCTTACTTTGAATAGTTAGGTTTAATGTTCGATAGTTCAGGACTGGAATTTCCTACGAGTCTACCTGAGTCTCCAATAACTACCTGGACTCCCTATTAACATCAATTAACATCAACTGTTATGCTGAACTGCCTGCCACCTAACACACAGTATGAATGCAGATCAATTCC
>JAOVVB010000049.1:17310030-17326068 GCA_028570985.1 Heterobranchus longifilis
ATTACACATCTGAGCAGTTGAGGGTTAAGGGCCTTGCTCAAGGGCCCAACAGCGGCAACTTGGTGGTTGTGGGGTTTGAACCTGGGATCTTACGAACCGTAGTCCAATGCCTTAACCACTGAGCTACCCCTGGCCCTGGCTTGGTATATTAAGTGTTGTGTGTCTTTCGTGTTCTTTGGTTTTGTTAACACCAGCAAACGAGATAAAAGTCTCATGTTTGTGTAATCTTGGTTAATTTATTAATTTGAGAAACATTACATTTTTGGGACCTATGGTGCTAGGTCTTTCTAAATGTTAGAAAAAATAAAAAGTAAACTCACTTCGCTTGGCTTTCCACTGATGCAAACAAGTTTTGACTGGCTAGCACGAAACTAGAAGTACGCACAATCGGGTTGATATGCTGAAACTGCTTCATATGGCAAAGCAAAATCCTACCAAAATTTTGGTTCGTAAGTCGAAAATTCACAAGTTTGTGAACGTATGCCATAGGTCCACTGTACTGTTCTTGCAAGAACTATTCCAGAACAGCTGACCTTTGTTTCCTTAAAATAACAACTGATTGTTGTTGGTGATGTTGTTGCTTCACAAAGTAAACCAATATGTGGCCTTGCTGTTTCCATCATTTCCACCTGCATCTCACATTCCTCTTAAACTGGTCAGTTACAGAGACTGGCCCGAAAATGAGAGAGCCAAAAACATGCCAAAAAAAAAGGGAAGTCAGGAAGACTATCCCTCAAGACTACATTAAATAAAAGAAAGTCTGGCTCTTTGGGAGCAAATAGGGGAGTACTGAGGGGGCTTAAGAGTCTTCTATATACATTAGGGCTGTAGCTATCGAATATTTTAGTAATCGAGTATTCTACCAAAAATTCAATCGATTAATCGAGTAATCGGATAAAATGTAATTTTGCTTAATTAAACAGCAATGTAAAATATATAAGGGAAACAAAGATTAATTGGTTTTCTTTTTAGAAAAATCTACTTTTATTTTTTAAATGCATACAGCATTTTATCAAAAATAAACATTGTCATTATTCACAATACAAGGAATAGCTTAAAGTTGACTGAGATGAATTAGTGATATAATGAGTGCATTACAGTGCCAAACATTCTTATTTTAAAGCCTTTTGTCAGATGCAAAAACTAAAAAAATGTATTTCAAATGACTTTAAGGATAAAAAAAAAATAAGGCACATGTTATCCGCCACGAGACTGGCCCGACTTGCCCCCCCCCCACATAATCTCTATCAAATAATATATTAGAACATAAATTGATAGGTTTATGATTTACAAATTAAACATTGTACCAAACGAATTTGATTATAAAACAAGCAATATAAAAAAGACATGTTGTATAGGGGACATGATAGACAATGCTTTTTGGAAATATAATTATTTTATTGAAAGCTTGAAAGATGTCGATGAATAGGTAGAAACTACCCTTTTACACAACAGCAGTGTTGTACTGTACTAGCAATCACGTGCTTATACTAATTATTGGCATGGGTTGGATTATCTATGGCAGTAGGCCTGTGCACTATTTAATATAGCCCGCACTCTTGCCCATGCAGTATTGTTTAGTTATGCTTTAGTGACAGCTTTAGCTTGTACTATGTGATGAACTGTATGACAGTGGATATATAAATGCCTTACTTAGGAAATAAATAAGCAAGTCATCTATTGAAGATTAAAATTCCTCAGTTAAAATAGGACTTTATAAAAAGGTTTTGAGAATGGTCATAATACCATAAACTAAACAAAAGAGAAAACACATAGTGAAGGTGGTGTATTAAGCATATAAGTAAATGCATAACAATTACTGTAAGCAATATCACAAGAGTGAGTGCTGTTGTGCTGGTTTTCAGCATGGTTATGAGGTCATATACATGAGGGTTCAGGTTTATTTAACCATTTATTTTGCTCCGCCAACACACATCCTTCTGTGGCAGGCGGTAAGAATTAAACTGTTGTATAATTGGTATTATTAAGAAGTCTAAAATGTAACTGGTCATTTATAAATTACCAACTATGACACCAAAACAACTGCTGTACAGGACTGAACAAAATAACCACCACATGAAACAGGATCTTGTCATCCAATTTGCTAAATCACAATAATGATAGCTGCATAGGTGTGTTATTCATTATTAGGACAATTAGTGGTTGCATCAGTAACTAAAACTAGAAAACTATTAAATGTGTCAAGGATAACAATCTCAAAAGTCATGGCAGTGAACGACAAACATGAACAAACAGCAAAAAGAAACAACGGTCACAAGTCGAAGCTCACTGAGGATGACTTCAGCCCATCTGCTGCCATCTGTTATGATGGATGACTCATAGTGGTATTGACGGCCATCTTGTGGATCTCAATAGACCTTGCAGGATTGTATAGCAGTCAAAAAAAATCGGATGCAATTTTGTAAGACAGCATGCACTGTGAAATATGATGCATAAGTACTTTCTGAAGATGTTTATATGTTCCAGGATGATATTACAACTATACATGCACATAAAAATATTCAGAAATGTTTTAGTGCACAGCAGGATGAAGTCATGAGCCTTCCATAACATCTCCAGTCATCAGATTTAAACATCAGTGGATCTGCATACGATGTTCTGGAGCATGGACTGCAAAGTAAATACCCAGCTCTTTTGTCCTTTAAATAACTATCAGGTTTTCTTCCTAAGGAATGGTCCAACAGCCCACCACAAACCATTCAGAACTTTTTGTCTGCATTCCAGGAAGGATTAAAGCTGTTCGAAGTAAAAGGCTACTACTGCAGATTCAAATACACTCCTGGGATTGCATCACAGCCATAACAAATTTAAAAGTTGACTGAAAGGAACATCTAATCTTGAAACTGCCTGTGTTGTGTTTATGGAATAAAAGAGACTGTTTATTTTTCTTTTTAATAGTAGGAAGAATGATCCAAGCTAAATGCTTTACGAGTGTCCTGTCCTTGGATATAAGGTCTCACTTATACGAGCAGCAGGGTATTGGATTAGCCAGAAAGAGCTCATTAGGCTCATTAGTTGAGTGTTTTGCTTTATTTGTTTGTGTTGGATAAACTTGTAACTCTTGTGTCAATTATATAGTTAAATCATTCTACGGTCACCAAGTCCATGTCTAAATTAATTCACAATTTTTATTACAGTACATGACTCTCAGTATCTGTGATGGTAACCATTCATTTAGCAGTAATTTATGGCTTTTTGGGTTATGCTTTATTTATTTATTTATTTATTTTTATAGTATTAATAATGTAATACTGTCAACAGTCTGTAAATGAGAATGCACAGGCATTTTACCGGACTTTTATGTGTTAATACGCCAGAGATTTCTATCCACATCACAAAGACAAATTACAATTATCATACTTTAGATCAACAGAATGACTAAAGGAGCACATCATAAGCAATAAAGCTCTGTGCAGGCCAAACAATGTGCATTAATTTACCAGATAGTAAATCATATAAACACATGCCAGTGGCTGTGCATTTAATCCTGCATAATGTTGCAGTTACAGTGCTAATATTTATGTAAGAAAAGAGCCAAACCGGAAAGGAGCTAACAAATCCAGTTATTATCCAATACCGGCACATCCCAAAGTGTTTTATTACTTAGATAAGTGATTTACAGCAGTTTGCCAAAGATTGCAATGAAATATCGATTAATTAATTAGTGAGCGACAAGTGGTAATTTTAACCGTTTATAGTTGCATTTAATTTTGTGGAACGTCCACAGCGATAAATGGATATAAACAGCCATTCTACAACCAGCCCTCTTTATCTTTCTTTTCTCTCTCTGAGTTAATAAAACAATAAAACGGAGATTGTTGTGTTGCTGAGAAACTAGAAAATGTGAAATGTCTTTTTACAGAAAGCTTTATCCTATCAATGATTTATACACCGTTTTTAAATAGGATGCTTTTTTTTTCTTCTTTTTTTGATCTATTTATTATTAGCCTTGGATTATATGTAATGTCTGAATGTCTCTGTGAATCAGTTGCTATGGGTACTATACTATAATAGAAAGAGCACTTTTAATATTAATCTGCTATTTAAATTACTCCTGACACTGCTATCAGAGCTGATGGTATCGAAAATAAACCAGCACATGATGTTGTGGCCTACAATGTTTAGACGAAAGTATTTATCAGTAATATTATACAGTGTAGCAATGAGAGCACTGATGGAGTAAAGAAGTAAAAAAAAAAAAAAAAAAAAAAGACAAGGCCCTGGGATATGGGTGGGGGTCGATGAGACAGAGGTCAGAATCATCTGTTTTTATTGATCAGGTTAATAGCATATTGGAACAAGCTGTTGTGATGTGCAGTCTTGGTGTAAATCAGGTGCTTGATGGTAAGTTACGAAAAAGATTAGTGGGGTCCCTGGTAATTTTCAGACCACTTGTGCTTGCTGTGGTTTCTTTAATGAGAAAAGGAGGAGGGGAAATGGACTGTAATGAAGGATGTGAGGACATAGTTGAAGAAGCAATGGGTGAGATTCATTGCGTTTCCTCAGTTGTAGTAAGAACAACATCTTTTTTGCCTTCTAGGTGCAATTACCAATTCTCAGTCGATGATTGTAGAGTGACAGAATCTGAATGACTCAATGGCACTCATCACTGAATGATTGTTAAAGGTTGATTGGGCGAGTGCCCTTTGCAGAAGACAGTGCAATTCTCAAGGGGTTTCTCAGGTCTTGCTACAGGTCTTGCTACTTTCTTAGGCTAGTCGTACTTCAATATTGTTTCCAAGACCCTTCATGATGGTGCCATGTAAAAATGATGAGTTTAACATGAGATGCAGGAAGTCGAGGAGGTTGGAGAGGATATGTCCATATACAGTAGTACTGATGGAATTGTGGCTTTGGCAGGACATAGTGCCTCCTGTCTCTTGGGAATTTTTGTGCCTGCGAAGCATAAACGACACATACTGTAGAGTCAAATCTGCTATCCACAACTCCTCCTAAACGATTCATATGAATTTAACCAAACTTGCAAGTATATTTTATTAGTAAGCGTAGATGTGCACTAGTTGTTTAACTTTTCTTATGCATAGGCAATACTTGGGGATCAATATTCCTCGTCTCACATCATCCGTCGTCATGACACTTTTCTTCTATCTGCAACTCCTACTAAACTGTATAGAAAAGGACAGAACCTTTGGAAGCATTGTTGTGAAGTAGCATGTTCAGTGGTCAAGTTGTAATTGATGTGTTGACTTTCCACTTCAATTAAGCGTTAAGGAATTGCACCCATAAAAATCATGCTCAATTGGGTTGAGGCCAGGTGACAGACTTGGCCCTTTCAGGAAATTTCATTTCTTTGCCTGGAGTTCTTGGGTTGCTTTTGTGTAATTATTTGGGACATTATTCATCTGTTCTGTAAAGCCCATCAACTTTGCACCATTTGCCTGAATCTTGAGAAAAAGTATAGACTTTAGGATTAATTTGTCAGCATTCACATCATCAATAAACATTAGTCACCCAGTTCCATTGGCAGTCGTACACTTTCTTGCCCTGGACATTCTTCCCATTATTCTTGTGCAAATTCATTTTGTACCAGAACTGTTGTTGTTGGTATTGTTATTATTTATTATTATTATTGCTGGTGTATGTTATTTTATTTATTTTAAGCAAAGTTTAAGCCTTTTATTTATTAATTATTTTTTCTTTCTTTCTTTGTGGTGTTAATGAAGTTGCTGCCTGATTGTAGACTCTGACAATAATATTCTTACTTCATCCAATGTGTTCCTGCCTTAATGTTGTAAAGTTTCATTTCTTAGGCCTAAAATTCAATTATTTGTCACATGTACCTTACAGCACAGTGAAATGATTTATTTTTCACCTATCCCAGTTAGGAAGCTGGAGTCAGAGCGAGGGTCAGCCAGGATAAAGCGCCGCTGGAGCAGATAGGGTTAAGGTCCTTGCTCAAGGGCTCAACATTTGCAACTTGGCAGTGCTGGGGCTTGAAACCCCAACCTTCCGATCAGTAATCCACAACCTCAAACTTTTGAGCCACCATTGCCCCGAACTACCAAACTACTAATTCTGCCACCATCCACTTTAGTTGTCTTCTTTGTCGTGTTGGCTTTAAGTCTGATAGATCTGTTCATTTTTTTAGCCTAATGATGGCTTCATTCCCTTGCATCAGCCAGCACCTTTTTGAACTGCATATTAAGAGTTTTGCAGAACAGCTACTAGTTACAAATTCAACATCTCCACCTTCATCTTTTTCCTCCTTCATTTGTCATGACATTTCTAAGAAACAGGTGACAACTAGTCATTAAACTGTTTCTTAGTCAGTTCAGCATTGAGGAAATTTTAAGAAATGACTCTAATTCATAAATCCTTAATGCAATATTTTTGTTAAAACCATTAAATTAGAGCTGAAAGTCTACAATTTAATCACAACTTGATTGAGCTTCATTTTAAATCCGTTGAGGCAAAAGTATGCACAAAATTGTATAAATACTTACAGTCTTGACGGTATTACACAGATAGTCTTGTAACTAATTGTATTTGTACAACATTTCTGTTTCAATAAATTATTTTAAGCAATGAGTAATTTATTAACTATTGTTGAACATTGTCTAACACCGGTCCAAGATGCAAGAACAAATGCATAACTGGCATGCAGGAAGCATGGACAAATGGGGTTTCATTGACTCCTGCTGCTGCAGCAATTGCTTTTGGTCATAAAATGTCCTTACTGTATATGGTGCCTTTTAAATCTTTGTTATTGCGTACCACCTGCACAGTTATATTCCACTTCAACCTCCACAGAAATTCTGTGCTTATGAGTTCAGGCACTGTCATCAAATTAAATGACTTTCAGTAACAACAATAAGCTATAATTACCAAACACACAGTCAGTTTTTCCAACACAAGTGCTTTCCTTTAACCGTGTTAACTTTCTCACACATCTAGTAAAAATGAAAAGAAGTCACAGTTCATGTTTTTTTTTCCCCAAGCACACTGCTGATGTAAAAAACGAGATTTAAGCAACGACCAAGCTGTTCTTTATACTGTAGATCTCCCGATTCCACTAAACGTTTCAGTGCCTCTAAGAGTAACTCTGATCTTCAGCATAAAATCGTTTCTCCTGGGAGATGTCACAATGTCCCAAATTTCCTTAAAATCAAATAATTCCCCCTGATTTTTGCACAACGCCTGCTTTGTGCATAATCCTCCATTTCACATCACACTTTGTAGAGCTGGCCTTGGTTACTAAAGCACTATTTGAGAAGTTCAATAGAAAAGCCCTAGGACACTGTGCAAAAGAAATATTTCCAAGGATGTGTTGTTATCAGTAAGAATGTTTGAAGACATGGGGACAGCAGGCTTTATTTAAAATTAGGCAAAGCTATTAAGCATTTAAAATGAAATTCCAAAACTGTTATGGCCAAATACAAGTTCCCTGTTGTTGCCTTTGTGTCTTGTCTTCAAGATTCTATGAACTGATTGACAGCAAAATTAGAACTCAATGTTTACAGTTTTTTCAGAATTTTCTTTTTTTCCTCCTTTCTTTTTTTAAGTGAAGCAAGTAGTAATTCAATCTGATAGAAATATTTTGTGTATGTTTGCTTTAAAGGGTGCTAAAAGCACTAATACCAAAATATTCTTTCAAAATTGTTTGAGGTGTATAAGTGTACATTTTGTCTCATTTTTCACAAGGCTATAACTCCATAGTTTTGGCAGAATGGAGTTCTGAAGTAGTATGTGTGCAGTTTTTTTTTTTTGTGAGTGTTTAAGTATACACGTTAGTAACAATAATGTGTTGCTTGAGTTTTAATAAATACAGCAAACTCATGTTTAGATTTTGCTACAGTGATTCTTATAGTAATTCAAACAGCAAGTAGTGGCAGTGCTGTGGAAAATCCAGCTAAGCCAGACAGGAGAACAGATTCAGGACAGTGGAGAATTCTGATCATATAAAAAATATAGACTTTATTAAAAAGAGAATTTAACAAAGCCGTTTTTGGTCTGCAGAGCGACAAAAGTCCTTTATCGTGACTAGGCATTTTATACACTTCATGCACATACAGTGTGTATGTTTCAATGCTACAGTAACTCCAATGATTGGCTATCTCACTGGATCTAGGGTGCCAAAAGCCCTGATTTTTCTTCAGTTAAGACAGCCTGACATTCATTCTAGACACACCGAATCCTCAAACAAACTTACAACCTAATGGACTATGAACTACTATACTATAGATTTTCACAACGTATACAAATATGTTTTACCACATTCGTAACAGTCAAAACACAACAGTCATTTTAAGATTATACTTTGATTTTAAGAGTATACTTTGAATACATAATTCTTATGCTAAAATAACCAGAGACCTATTAATCAAATAAAGGTACACAAATTAAATAGTAAAGTAAACAACAAATCATTCTCAAGGGTATTTGTCTACAGCAGGAAATTAGATAGGGGGATGCAAACAACTTTACATATATTGTTGAAGATTGGTGCTGCATCGCATATAAATAGCATAAAAATCTGAATCGCAATACGGACCTGTGCAGTTATTTAATTGCAAAAGGCAGCAATTTATTACTGGTAATATATGCGTAATCAGGAATTTATGTTGAGTTTGTCAATAATTTTAATATTTGTTTGTTTTAAATAACGTTGTGTGGCCTGCGATGGATTGACACCCCGCTTGGGGTGTACCCTGCCTCGTGCCTTAGGATAAATGGGTGTAGACAATGAGTGAGTGAGTAAATAAATATTGGTTAACATCCACTTAATATGATCATTTGTCCTATTATTAGCTGTTACTGCAATGGCAGTAAATGAGAATAACCATTTTTTCTTGGAACTCTTTTGGCTTGCCTGGAGAGCACAGAACTGTACTTTTCTCACTGTTAGTTTTTTCCCCCCTCCAATTCCAAAACTCTCTTTACGGTAACACCAGCTCTTAGAGAAAATGAGAGCCTTTTCATGTGATTTTGAGATTGTATGCCAACTGTCCTTTATTTGGAAGTATTCTGGTCCTTTATATCTTTAAAGCATGACTCACATGCATCACAGGTGGGATGGATGCAAATTAGAACAACAAGATAAAAGTATTGATCATAAATCTCAATCAGGCATGATATGTGCCATCACTTTGAATTATGTGAGACTACAGATACTTGAAATGCATAGAAAGAGAATTGTATATGTCCCCAGAGCAATCTCATACAGACAAGGGGGAAACACAAAACTCAGGAGCTCAGAACGACACACGTGTCATGTAGCTTTTCCTTATAATTATTCAATTAAATACCTTTATAAGGCATGCATGTTTAAAATTAATTCACATTCATTAATTGATACATTTACATATAGATTGCATAATGTGACAAAGGTTTAAAGGTTTGCATAATCTCTGCTATAAACGTTTCCCAGGTCGGTCACCAGTTGCAACAGTTCTAGCAATAATTAGTTCTGCAAAATGTCTGTGACAGTAAGTGGAGCTAGTTAGATTGGTGACATTCCTTGGGTGCAGTTTATGTAGTTATTTGGCTTGCCAAATTACTTTCCAGATGCACTTCCAGACTGTAGTAGCATTGCTTTTCCGTAATACCACCGCATGGGGACTTTTGAAGCACTGACTTTTGTGGCTGTAAACCACTATGAATTCACATATTGTGGTGAGCCTTGGGAAGTCATACAGTAAGATCATGGCTAACAGGAGTGTATTAGGGCGACCCATAATGATTTGCAGCTTGCCAGCGTGGGCAATTATTTCTCTATCTATCTATTTATTTATTTATTTATTTATTCCTTCATTTAGAGCATTTAAAAAAAACTTGGTGGCAGAGTTATGGCTTGTAGGTCCACTGTTCTTTTGAGGGGACTATCTGTGCTAATTCTTTGCCTGACTGTGAAGAGTTTTGCACACCAGGGTGGTATTATTGCTAAAAAACGTTTCCTTATTTTTTTGTTATATATTCTGCTCAAACACAGCTGATTCAACTAATCTGATAATTAATTCAGTTGTTGTGTGTAGGTGTAGGTGTATTACAAACTGTGCTGGACACTGATCTTCCTCATTGGAGTTGAAACTCCCTGCCATATCTTTTTGTAGCAAAATTCATGAATGTGAGAACTGGGCTTTAGCCTCGTGTTATTTGATGCTCGACTTGGGTTAGCAGATTTTTGAGTTCTCAGAGTGGTTGTGTGGGTGTTCCTCTGGTTTTCTCCAACCTGCAGAAAACATGCTAGTAAGTAGATTTGTAATACTAAATTGCCCCTACTGTAGGTACGAGTGTGTGTGGTGCTGGATTCTCCTCACATCCCTCGTCTTCCTGCCAATGTCAGAGAGATAAAATAGGCCTTCATCCAATCCTCGCTGATTGCCTTAAACATGCATGAAAAGGATCAACACTGTTTTTGTCACATTTTTGGCAATGTGATAAAGAGGTGTGATATAGTAACCAAAAAGCTTAACTTGTGTCCTCATTCTATTCAAAGTTTAATTGGCTAACATCATCAGCATCAAGTCGGTCCCCGGATATTATTGTGTCTCATGAAAGTATACCAGTAAGTGGACTGGCTATACTAAATTGTATACTGGGGTGTGTCTGTGTGTCAGTTTGTGTATGATGGACTGACTGATTGTGTAAGTTTCATCCAAGGTCTGTCCCATGCTTCTCTGTAAATATTGGCAACACTACAAAATCTAACATCATAATACTTCATCATTGCTACAATATGGAATATATATGATGATTGATGGATGTGTAACATGATACCAGCAAGTGATTAAATATAACCATTTGACCATTTTCAGTAGACTCAGTAAATTAATCCAACATAGAATCAGCTGCTTTCAGTCAGATTTTATAATTATTATAAACAAAATTACGACTATGCGTTTAGAAGTGCAATAATTTTTATTATATATTTATTACGAGTTATAAATTGCAGCCTTCTGTGATTAAATACTTGCACTCATCCATATTGCGATT
Organism: Heterobranchus longifilis; assembly: GCA_028570985.1. Classification (NCBI taxonomy): domain Eukaryota; kingdom Metazoa; phylum Chordata; class Actinopteri; order Siluriformes; family Clariidae; genus Heterobranchus; species Heterobranchus longifilis. The sequence goes on from JAOVVB010000049.1 coordinate 17,321,005, forward strand.
TTATTTTTTTTCATGGGATTAATTGAGCAGCAAAAATTAAAAACCTAAATTCCCACAACTATTTTAGAGCCATCCCTGGCCTCCGAAGCTTTGAGTAATCCTTGTCAAGGCTAGTTATAAGAAGCAATCCTCACAGCCACAATACCTCTAGAATTTTTGGATAAATGTGTAATTTAACCCTCGGCATAAGAACGGCCCAGCTTGCGAATTTTCACCTTGACCATTTTGCTTCACCATGCGAAGCAGTTTCGGCATATGAGCAATCAAGCCCTTCACACGTACTTCCAGTTTTGTGTACTTTCGGTAGGCGGTCAGAAAAACATCAGTCAAAATACCAAACCCAAATGTGTATTATACAGTACACACTATAATGAATAGCAGTCCCTGCAGTACACAAAATACAACTATATACAAAATATTTTAGTGTGTATGTGAATGGATGTATAATCTCAAGTCCTGTACACTGTGTGAATGTAGGGGTGCGGGAGTATTGTATCGGCCTCACTGGCTTTGAGTCAATCCGGGAGCACGATTATAAAAAGACACTGTACTATGACACTGTCCCAATGGTGAGTAATCCAATTTTGATGCATCTGCAAAGAGAGCGAAGAATTCATAGTCTTAATGCCGACCGGTCGTATGTGTATAAACAACAATGGAGCATTGGCCTCGCGCCTTACCTGGATGTGTTACTCTCGCAAGAGTAAAAATGCGGAACCAGAACAACTGATGGGGCAAAACATCAAATGGGAACAATTTATAAAGTATACAACACCATATAAAAAAATGATCGCCAGCTTTATAAAAACCCGTTATGTGGCTGCTGTTATCAATGAGGGCATCAAGAGGAAAACAGATTTTAGTTTTAAAGATTTCAGCTGGTGTAAAGAAGAATCATAAGTTAAGGTTAAGTGAGGTTGAATAATTATTTTTTTAATATTTTACTTTATTTACATGTCTTTTTTCATGAAAAATTTATTTATAGTGTTGGAAATTGGTAATCTTTTTTGTGGGCTGGAACGGATTATCTGCATTTATGGTATTTCTTATGGGAAAATGCAACTCACCTCCGGAACAGATTAAATTCGTATGCCGAGGTACCATTGTATATTTTCATGTGGCCCATTCTTGACTTCTATTATTCTGTAAATAAGCTCAGGATGAAACTCTGAGTGACAGTGAATAAATAAATAATGGATAAACAGGGCCTGTCTCTATTTACTACTGTAACTATTGGATGTGCGTCATTTTTTTTGCTTCCAAATGTCAGTGTGTTAAAGCATACTGGACAAAGTTAAGTCTTCTTGATCTACAGCTTACTTGACCTTATCAGCCAGTAGATTCATACAATAATTCAAGCTACAGTAAATTGCCAGTTTATTTTCAGCCCAAATATCGTGTTGACTTCACACCTTAAGCTCACACTCTACAATTTCAGAATGCCTAAATTGAGCCCTCTCTGTCACATCGGAGGCAATGTGTGTTAACTCCAAACTTCAGTGCACCTGCAAAATGGCAAAGCAGAGTTACACACATGGGAACAGACGCGACGCACACAGAGAAAATGAGAGCATTAATTTAATAGGCTCTGTCAAAAGCAATTTACTCTAATGATTCACCTTGCAAAAAAAAGAAAATAATGGCAGAAGTGCATCTGTATGAGTCACACAGCTTTACAATCCTCAAAGGTAATGAGCACGAGGCAGTGGATTTTGAGTGTTTGTGTTGAACCTTTTGTTTGGGATTTTATTAAGGCTAAATTCATTTTTATTTCTAAAATAAAAATCTATTGAATCCTATTGCAAATAATTTCCATATTTATACAAAGTATTTTGTACTTAACCAAATACAAGTACAATAAGCACTTGCTCTGTTATTCATGTAGACTGAACCAAAGAAACCAAATGTGTATCCTATACACCTGAAATTACCGATCATACTGTACTCTCCCACATATAATTTCACTCGGCGCATCACAGCAATTTATTCGCAGCTAGCTTTTTGTTTCCAAAGATTGTTTCTTATGTGTGTATTATTAAACAATGCATCCATCCAGTATCCAGGGCTTAAAAATGTAACAAAGGTGAACTGGGCTGCTGTGCGTTTTGTATTAGCCAACCTTATGTAGTGAGCTGCTTGTTTCTGCATGAACCAGCAAGAGATAAGCATTCAGACTTTAAACAGACAGAAACAAAACAGCTTGTTTTTTTGATGATTGTGTAAAACAAGACATTTTGTATCATTTAGCATTTTTATTCTGTAGCTTGATGCTAATCAGCTATTTTGAACAAACAGATTATGAGATTATCTTATTAGAAAACTTTGTACTATTTGTTTCTCTTCTTTTAGTGTTCTGGGCATTTCAGAGTGATCAGATGATGTCTGTTTCACACAGTTTGTGTTGCTGGCAGCTCTCACCTATCGTGCAACAGTGATCAACAGGGAGGGTGAAGGCTACTGTAGCACATGCTTTTTCCAAGACACAAGAAGCCAGCCACTGTATCTTTATATAAACTGCTGCTTGTTTTAAAGCATTTACAGAATATGACTTCACATTTATAGAATCTGAACTGCTGAATGTTACACACACACACTGTATGTCTCCCAGTGTGCAGATGCTTAATATTCCTTACTAATACCCCTTTTTATTAATTAGCCCACTTTTAGCTTTAATTACAGTATACAATCAATATGGTGGCCCAGTCAAGGTTTTTTTTTTTTTTTTTTTAAACACATCTTTAAATATGCCTGAGTGACCAGGAAAGAAAACTTTTTATTCAGGAGGTTTATCTTTTTTTTTTTATGATGCAACTTCACCGACTGTATAAGAAAAAAAGAAAATGATTTTCTGTTGCACCCTTCTGGAGTCTGTGCATGCTAATTTGACTGACACAGAATCACAGATATACTGTACTGTATATGAGATTGTCGATTGATCTTTTATGTGTAATACAAACCGCTCAGTTAATGCAGTAAGGCATTATCATGCAATTTAAGTAAAAAAAATTGTATATAATTAAGCAGTATCACACAAGTGCTGTTGTATTGAATATCAACACCAAAACATGTCCCCTTGGGCTGGCTGGATCCCTCCAGACCCCATGTTAAAATTCCCAAATTTACAAAACAAAAAATATTATTTCTTAATTATAATTATTTCATATATTAACATTTTTAATGATAGTGTTTACAGCCTCGTACAAAAATAGATTTTGGTCTCAATAGCTATATTTTCAAGGTGAGTTTTTATTTAACTTCTCAGTTCAAATTATATTAAGCCACAAAGTTATCATACATCATTAGGGGCGTGGCCAATTTCAGTGACAGCTGCATTGCAGGTGTCAAACTGCTAGCTGTCTGCTATTCATCACTTTAGCTAACCATCTAACTAGTATTGTTTAACTGTGGGTGGTATCTGAGTTATGTGGGTGGGTTCCAAATGACAGCCTGGCTCCATCTGTTCTGCCCATTTGCCCATGTATAGACTGTACAGGGTTTAGGCGGAGTCAGTTAAGATGGTGAGGACCAGAGCTACCACATTTGAGCTTCAAAACGGCTCTTTAGAAAACCTGTATGGCGTCACAGAGGGTTTGCCAAGTTCTTTTGTACAGTCTATGATTAGCATGTGTGCTGAAGATATCACAGTCAATATTCATTCAGTACAACAGCATGACGTTGAGTGTTATTATTGCTTTAATACAACAGTTCCAGAAACGTCTATTATCAACAGATTATTTATTTGTTTAAAATTCTAATTTAATTTGTCATGTACACACTCCTACACAGTATGATATACAGTGAAATGCTTAGTGTGTTATTATCATCTTTACTTCACTAGTTATTTTGCTGCGCCAACACAGGTCTGCCAGTAATGATATCAAGGATATCATTGAACTGGCAACCAATGTTTTCTGTAATTAACAGTGGAGAAAGTAGTTTTAAATTCTTATTTTAGGGTTCGGGTGTTGAATCCCAAATAGGGTTAAATGTAAAGCTAGAGCCCATACACAAAGTAGTGCCCTTGGTCAGGGGTTATAGAGGGATTTGGGGTTCAGCCTTGTGTTAGAAGCTAGTTAGGTTTGTAGCTTGCTTTAGTCATGAACAAACCAATGCGGACAGTTCAGAGGCAATTCAGCGTGACCTGGGGCAATTATTAAGGAGACGGTGTTGTTGAAGATGACCTAACATTATGAGATGTGTTTTTCTGCTGAAAGTGCTTCCGTGACTTGTTTTGGATGCGGGTTTTGGCAGGCAGCTGCTCCTCTCCTCTGTCCAGTACTGTGGACCGTACTGACCTACCTTCACCCATGCTAGTGACCGACTGTTGTGCTTTACATCAGCACATCCCGTGAAATGCCTCCTGTCCAATCGGATTACTTGGTTGGAACTAACTGATATATAATTAGAAATATACAGTGCTGAGTAGATGTAAACTTTCAGTGTCACTAAAACCAAACATTTAAAACTATTTGCTGCTGTCACCGTCCACCCAGACTCTTTTACCTAGCAGAAAACATGCTTCATGTTGCAGTGTGCGTTTTGTGTGACATCTGATACGAGATCCGAAGAAAATCATTCAGGCTCACGGAGTTTCCTTCTAGCAATTTAATTTTAAATATTGCTGAAGTTAATTTATCATAGCCAACTCTAAGTGGCCCTACGCTGAATATTGTTTCAGTATTCTGACTTCTCTGTATGAATATTACATTTGGAATTAGCATAGGATTCAGTGACACTGCCAGGGTTATAAATGATTTTCAATAAAACTGAGAAAAGAAATAGCTTTAAACTATAAGCAGGATGCGGTTCCTTGGCTCAGTCATTTTTCATCATTTTATGACAATTCTTGTCACTGAAGTCATCAGTTGATCTTTTTGAGGTTGAGGAGAATCACATTACTGGTGCATTACGGGCCTACCAAACTATGCATGCTTTTTGCCATTTCGTAGATGAGCATTCTAATAAAAGGCTTCTAATAAAAGTACATTCTCATCGTGCAATACAGTTGTGGCCTGAAGTATTAAGACAACATATGCCATGTATTCTAGTTCCCCCTGTGCGCAT
>JAOVVB010000049.1:17330634-17341705 GCA_028570985.1 Heterobranchus longifilis
ATAAAAGGTGATGCCACTAATTCGTTTGAGCTTTATCTGGATGAAGAGTGGTGCAAATCAGAATAAGCTGGTTCAGTTAATGGATGGAACAAATATTGTGGCAGAACTTTAACTTTCTGAAACCGGGGTGTCCACCTCTGTACAAAAAATGGCTACAACTCGGGAATTATCGAGTGAATTGCTGTACATAAATCTTCAGGAAGCAATCAAGCTGGCATGGATTGAGCGAGTGACATCAGAGTACTGCAGACGTATTTTTGACTCAAGCCCAGCCGTATCCAGCAGGTTTTGAAGAATAATGGAGTTCATACTAAATAATGATTGTTGTATAGTAATTTCATTGCATAAAGTATATTATTCATATAATCTTGATCATATTATTGTGATTAATCGAATACATTGAGAATGTCAATAAAACATTTGAATTTTTACTTTTGTCTTAATACTTTTGGCTACCACTATGAGTGTGTGTGTTTTCATGTTTTGGGATTAAAAAAAAAAAGAATGCATAAACTAAATAGCATTTTAGAGTGTCATGGGTTCACAGTTAGTGACCGTGTATGATCAGCTGTATTCTGTTCCTTATTCTTGAAAAGGGATGGTTCTCATTCCTTTTGTTTCTGGCTGTAACAAAAAAAATTGTAATCCCTCACTTCTCTCAGGACTCCCAATAAATCATATTACAGCAAGCTCAAATTCTCTGTACAGGGAAGGTGGACTGCACTCTCTGGCTGTGTAATCCACTGATGCTGTTAGCATTTTACTTCTGTTGCCGTTCTTAACCTGTTGTTAAGAGTAGCTATAGCTATCAAACACAGTAGAGCATGCAAATCATGACTAACTGAGACAACTATCTACAGGGTGGGGGGAAATGAACCAGGTAAAATATTTAATGACTATAGAACTTGTAGTGTCACCGGAGCACAACCCCATGGTGCAGCACCCCATTTTGCTCTTACTTTGCGTGCATGGTTAGACCCGGATTTTTCCAGGAGGCTGGGACGACGTGGACCTCATGAATGGCCTCCAAGAAGTCCAGATGTCACTCCATGGTGCTACTCAAAGGAGGAGGTGTACAGGACAAAGCCTCGCACACTGGAGGACTTGGAGGCACGGATTCAGGAGGTTCTCAGCAATATCCCAAACGACCTCCACCAGAAGATTGTGCATTCCATCCCTGGCTGTTTGAGAAAACTGGTTGATGCCAACAGTGCCTAGATTGAAAGATTTGCTTTCAATTTCCTATGTATTAAAATACATGTACAATTCATTTGTTTGTATTAGAAATATGGACTTTATTACCAATTTTTTAATGCCTAGTTACTTTTCACCCACCCTGTACTATTGTGTAGGTTAGCTACTGTAGACTGATGGTGTCTGATTTGTATTTTTTTTAAGCTTTCTTCACAGTCTCTCTTTGCTTATAATGACAATGTGATCAAAACTGTCTACTGGTAAGAAAGATAGCTTTCTGTGGAAAAAACAATAAAGGGAGTTGTTTTTTTCTTTTAGTTTTTATGTATATTGTGCAAGGATGTATATAGACACTGTTGAAAGATTTAATAAAACATGTTTTTTATTGCCAACAGCTTGTGGATTGATCACATTTATACCATTAAACACATTCTCTTTTTCTTTCTAAAGCCATTGTAAGAGCCTTCCATCTCTCTTTCACTGACCTCCTGCTCTGATACTCCACAGAGCTACTGACTCTTTGTCTATGTGTCAGTTTGTCTTCAGTTGGACTGACAGCTAGCTACCGTAATATGGAACTCATCAAGGGCAAAACAGCTGCTGTAGCCTTTAAGAGACAATTTCTTAGAACAAGATTAAGGCTTCAGCTGCAAAGAGTTGAGGATAAAAAAACTCAACATATATAAGGCGGATGAACACAGTAAGACGTTTGACCTATGTCTAGATTGTTGTTTGCACTCCTAAGGCCTTGGCTAAAAGTAATGAATGAGAGTACACCACATGGCTTAGAAATAAAAACAGATGATAACTAGATCTGTGCTTCTGGGTCTTTGTTTTGTATCCATCATGTGGCACATGCTGCCATCTCCCATGTTTCGAAATAAACGTGGCAGATTTTACTGCTAAATGGTGATTCTATTGCTGTAGGAGGAAAAACAAACAAGAACAAAAAGCAGTTGGATGTCAAATTAGATTAATTTCTTCATGACAGGCCGTGTGAATAAGTTTATCTTATAATTAAGCAATATCACACAGGAGGGAAAGCTGGTGTACTGAATGTGATGCGGTTGTACAGTAGGCACGAGGGCTGGACTAAGAGCCATAGGCATCACAGCCGTACTGATATTCAGCACTCCATAAGTATATATAAATATACACATCCTTCGGCAACTGCCAGAACAAGAGGTGAACTGACAGCTGACAGTGAGTGTAATTAATAGGGGTGAAAGTAGTTATTTCCCGAATTTATCCCGATTTTAGTCATGTCCAATTCCCACCCGTCACTAGGGGCTACTACCACCACATTTAAGGCTACTACTACCAGTCAGGGAGGGACTAAGGAAACGCGTGATGCCAGCCAACTGAGTCTTTCCTAACAGCGCTATTCGCTCCCTCCACTTGCGTGAGCTCGCAGACGCCCATGATTGGCTATAGAGCCGTGACTGATGTGAGAGCTAAGTGTCTCCCGACCCACCCCGCTAAGTGAGCTTGGCCAATCAGCTCTCTCTAGGCCCCCAGCTGCGAGAGGCTACAGCATCGCCGCAGGAATTGAGCTAGCGATCTTGGGATGGTAGGATCAAAAGATGAGGAGAATGTACCATGGAGGTAGTGGACAGTTTAAGTTTCTCTTTGTCTCCACTTATTCCGCTTTGGAATAGCCTCGGCTAAGTAACTGCCTTTGGGTGAATCCCAAAACATATATAAAATGGAAAGCTAGTATGTTATGTATAGTGTAGAGTCCCCTTATTTCGCACAACATGTGTTGTATGACTGTTTTATGTGAGTTGTTTTGTTTTAACTGGTCAAGTGGATTGAAACAGACTGTAGATGAAAGGTACAGTAGGCTTTGTGTGCATGGGTGTTGGGGAAACTTACACAAAACGAGCAACCATCTCAATCTTCAGTTTTTCTACTAAATTACTGTAACTATTAGCTAAATTTTGCATAATGCACCATTATTACATTGCTTAGGAAACCTAGTTAGAGAATTATTAAGAAAAAAAATAGGCTATTAATCCTGTGACATGAATAATGTATGGGGAGGGGAAAAAAACGATATCTCGGTGTGAATGAAATGAACATGCAGTAGACATCGTGTTGTGTTTGATCCACAGATGGCACTACTAAAAGTTAATGAATTGAAAAATATAATAATGAGAGTGATGTTATTGCACAGCAGTTAAAATAAGATTCATCAGATATTTTGTTCTGACAAATTTGAAATGCAAATTCAACACCCAAGGCCGACGTGTTTGCTTTAGGAGGACTTAAATCAGGACTTGTGAAGTTGTTGCAGGCAGCGTGTAAAAAGCGTGTGTGTGTGTTTTGGTTGGTGGGGATGTGTGAATGCTGCTATTGACAGCTTGTGTGTAAAAACCCAAAGGACAGGCTGAGAAAGAGATGAATAAATGCCAAGATTCTGAAAGTTGCACCATTTAAAAACATCTTGCAGTGGAGCTTCTATATAAAGCTTTAGCCTGAATGGTTTCAACAAGAGTGTTTTTTCAATATTTTATTTAGTTTTTAGACTTAATTTTATGTAAAGCCATGTCGGAGCCCAGTATTATTTTCAGAGGAAGTCAGGATTACAGCTGGTTAGGGTGGAGCAGAGTTTAACACAGAGGTTTTAACCTTTAGACATTTAGCAGAACTACATCTTACTGCATCTTCAGGGAATCCAGATGTTGAGCTTTTTTTCCTTGCATTAAAATTAACCTCAGATTTACACACGATGCATGATGTCTATGAATTATTCCTGCCATGTTTTATTTGATGAAATGCTTACAAGTGCTCCAGTTTCAACATGGCTGTTCTTTTAACAATTATTATACTTCTTTTACTGAGATGGACCTGGAAGCACCTTAATTTGTTCAGATTCAATTATCATACAGCCCAAATTATATTATCCTAGTGATTTTCTCCCATTAGAGCTGCTTGAAGAGTGGAGAGAACCGTAATGCTGATGTATGTGGCCTGTGGTTATAGAAACCAGCGAGGAAATGTTAATGAATCAGCTTGATCTTACCGTGTCCTTGAACACTAGGGCTGAAATTCTTCCTGGAGGAAAGAGCTGCAAAAGGCAGAGATAATGTATGCAAATGAAAGGAGGAATGCACGGGCAGCTCTCTGTCTGATGTTTGCGTTCGCAAGCACTTTATATTGGATAATGCACATTTCTGATGTAATTAAATTTCTTGGAGTAATGCAGGCTTTTTTTAAAAGGTGTGCTCTGACAATTCTTCCTGGAATTAATATAGCAAACGCTGCCTGATGTTAATGCTGCTTTGCTTCATGTGGCATCTGATCAAACACAGACTTTCTATTACTGCGTTCAGCCGTATCCTTGGTACAAAGTCAGCTGTTCTGTTTTCTAGCGTCTGAATTTGTATAAATACTCAATGTAAAATTAGTGCCCTGTGATGCTGTGTGTACCCATCAAGCATGGAGAAAAACCATTAGGCTGCAGCAGAGATCTGAGCCAGATGATGGATTAGCCAAAGAAGTGTGTGTGTCTGTGTGTGCGTCTGCGTCTGTGTCTGTGTCTGTGCATCTGTCTGCGTGCGTGCGTCTGTCTATCTATCTGTGTGTGTGCGTGTATGCGTCTGTTGGTCTGTGTGCGTGTGTCTGTCTGTTTATCTGTCTGTGTGCGTCTCTCTATCTGTGTGTGTGCGTGCATGTGTGTCTGTCTGTCTGTCTGCGTGCATGTGCATCTGTCTGTGTGCGTACGTCTGTCTGTCTGTCTGTCTGCGTGCATGTGCGTCTGTCTGTCTGTTTGTCTGTCTGTGTGCGTGCGTCTGCGTGCATGCGTGCGTCTGTGTGAGCATGTGTCTGTCTGTGTGTATCCTTATTTATGTGAGTGTTCGTAAGTGAGCATGTCTCTGTGTGTGTATGTGTGTGTGTGTGTGTGTGCTGTGTAGAAATGACAGGCCTTGACTTTGAAGCATCCAGATGCTCATTTATATCGTGCCTGGCTTGCCAACTGACCCTGTGAATCAGCTGTCTCGTCAATACCCCAACTGCAATTTTAATGAAGTAGCCTTCATCTGCTCATCTATCATATAAACACACACACTTGTCTGTCATATACACAATGACCAGCTTGTTCAGCCAGACATATGAATACCAGCACAGCCTCTGCTGTGCTTTGACAGACGCGTGGAGCTGCACACGTGCTGCTAATTGCGTGTTTAATGAAACAACTCTAAATTGGTGTAATATTTTCTCGTTGGCTTGGCATGCAACCCCTCTCTATTCTCATATTCTTTAATTCTTCCTTGTCTCTACGCTCCATATCTTTTCTCTCCATTAGTCAGTTTTTAAAGTGGAGCAGAAAGGCCTTTGCCGCTAGAGTTGATATACTGCAGGGTACATTCGACTCTGACTACATTAAAATGCAGTAATGACGTTGTACTGTTTCACATGATGAATCTTTCATTCTGCATTTACTCTCTAGCACTTGCTTCATAACTGCATTTTTTTTTTTACCCCTTTTGTGTTTCTCTGCTTTGAGAGATTGAATCTTTTTTTCCCCAGAGTATGTAAGTTTCCAGGAGCAAGCCCAGCTGTGCAATTTTTAAAAAAAAATTAACGCAAACAATATAAACTCTCTCATCCTTTCTCTCAGGCTCAGTCATAAAATGAAAAGCTTGAACAGTTGTGGTTTCAGCATGGGAGAGATGTATGATTGAGCTAGTGGGAGTTCAGAAGCAGCAGATCCCATATGAAGTGGCCTTGCCATTAGTGAAGTCTTGCGGTAAATTAACTAGGTTTTTGAGAGCATTAAGAGGCCCAAGTGGAAAGGAAGGAATAATATGGACTATTTAAGGTCCGGTGTGCTGATTGGATCAGTGTTTTATTACAGGTCATGCTTTAAAGCCTGTGCTGATTTGAGTTAACAGTGATCTGAAGCTGAAAAATTTGACCTTATCAGAATGACCACTGTGTGCTTTCCTACCCAATCTTCTTTTTCCTCTCTCTGTCTCCTTCTCACACAGCACTTTCTCTCTCTCTCTCTCTCTCTCTCTCTCTCTCTCTCTTTACTGTTTTTATGACATGCTGGATGAGGACAGCCTCCCATGTGAGCACTGAGCTATAGTTTGCTGTGTCTAATGGTTTTGGGCAATATTCTCTCTCTCTGTCTCTCTCTCTCTCTCTCTCTTTTTCTCTCTCTCTCTCTGTAAACTGTTGAGGCTGTTGAAGCATTTCCTTGGGTGAGACTGGACTGCTTTAATTGCACCATATACCGGATTTAGGTATGATCTGCCATCAGACAGATGGGATCTGAGAGGTCAGAAGCTTCTGTGCACATGGCAACATAGCTGAAGGGAAAAGGTAAAAGTGCATAACGAAACAATAGGGTTTCAAGCACCGGGCCTCGGGTGCAGATGTTTCCAATGTTCTAACCTATCAGAAAAATTCAAATTATATCAGAGAGCCCTTCTAATCCTATTAATGCTGAATAATCCTGACAAGAGAGTAGCTTCAGAGCTGTCTCTATAGCTTTTGTGGTGACGGTAGAGCTCAAGGGGCACTTAATGCCTGTTTTTGCTTGACTAAAACACTAAAATAAATCTGCTTGCTCTCTAATATCCTCATAGCTCTCACAGAGTGTAGTACACTGTATTTTATAAGTACCAATCATTACATTATTTATATAATTGGATGCACATTTCCATCACAAATATGAACATACTGATATAAATCTGGTAATGTGTACCCATGGTGTAGAGAATAATGGGGGGGGGGGGGGGGGGGAGAAAAAGAGAACATGGAGGGAAAAAAGGCCTCAGAGAGAGCAAGAACTTCAGAGAACTGAGTAAATTAAAGACGGAGAGAGATGACAGTGAAGCTAGAGAGTACTGGAATCAACGATGAGACTGGAGCGAAAGATGAGAGGAAGAACGATTCTGTGGAGTCTCATCTCATCAGTCCTATGAGAGAAGATGAGAGGATCCATGCAGCCTTTGTTCCCTTTGAGATGCTCCAAGCATCATCGCTGAAGCACTACTGCATCAAAACCATTCCTTAACAGTGCTCATGCACCCCCACCCCTTTTATCACTTAATGATCATATCTACTATGGTCTTTGCAAGATTTAAAGCCTCTACGCAGTTGACTGAACGTAATGACAATTTTCTGAGATTACTCAACTGCTGTCAAACTGACATGTAAGTACTAAAATTCTATGTGAATTCTTTTCCGAATTGTGTGATGACATGGTGATGACCATGAGTGCTAAAAGATGATAACAGTATTTAACAGCAAGAAAATATTAAGTCAGTGTGTTTAGTAATACGCCTATCTCACCTACGGGTTTCGCGCAATGGCCTTGGTTCATCATGATTCATCGCGAGTTTTGGCGCTGTAATTACGTTTCCAACTTAACTTGTTTAAACATGTTTAATTTAGTTTTGCGGCCCTCGCGGAAGCTTGCAGACATCGAAGGACTTCGCGGAACATCGGCGGGCAATCGCTGCGGCTCACGGTGCCTAACACCGCATCTCACCGCGAGTTAAACCGCATAGGTGAGATAGGGGTTTAATAAATTAAAAAATCATCCACTTACACCAGTTAAGTACCAACATGTCATCTTTAGAATATTGTACACCGAGAGCAGCCATAACATTAATACATTGATTATCCGTTATACCAGTACACTGATGACGGGATCATGAGCACCCAAGACTCACTCATGGTCACAGGGGCCAGTGGCTAGTCTATCCAGTCAGATCCCATAGTAAAGCTAGTCCATCACATTGTTAAAAAAGTCAGTGCTGGTCACAATAGAAAGGCAAGAGGAACCTAGACAATAATATTTTGCGTTGTAATGTTATGGCTGATCAATTTGAATATTTACATTGCTGCCATCACTAGAAATGGCTGCCTGCCTTTGTTTCCCAAACAAACTTACTCTCACACTCACTTATCTTCTATACCGCTTTACCCTGTATTCAGGACCGCGGGGAGGTTGCTCAGGAGGCTTAGGGCACGAGGCAGGGTACACCCTGGACAGGGTGCCAATTCATCGCAGGGCACACACTCACTCACACACTACCGGCAGTTTGGGAACTGCTTTAGGAACCAAACCTGCATATATTTGAGCTGTGGGAGGAAACCGGAGTACCCGGAGGGAACCCATCAAGCACGGGGAGGACATGCAAACTCCATGCACACAGAGACGGAACTCGAGCCTGGCCGGGAATCGAACCCGGACCCTGTAGGTGCAAGGCGACAGTGCTAACCACTACACCACCGTGCCGCCCCCAAACAAACTGTAAAGTTATAACTGATAGAAAGCGAGTTGAAGCTGCACCAGTAATAAATGAACATTTTGGAGTGGGAGAATAAAGCGATGAGCCCCTTATTTTAGCCAAAGCTGTACCACTGACTGTCTAAGTACACCTTTGCAAATAATTGAAACAGAAATGTGGCAAATACATTACAGTAAAGATGGCACAGTGCTTCAGTGTAATTCTGCTGTGTGCTGTTGCTTGGCATTTAAATATAAAGTCTTAAGTGGAAGTGAAGGAGCTAGCTAGACTCAAATCACCTATTGTTCTGCAGTAAGGCGTATATGGGATGCTGGCCGAGCCGAGAAAGCTGCAGCGCTTAGAGACAAAGTGCTGGCAAAGTCATTGCAAGATCATATCCGCCCCTTCATAGGGAATTTGAGCAGTTGAACATTTTTCTGTTTTGTCCTGAAGCTATCAGAAATAACCAAAATGTGCCGCCCTAATTTCTATGTACAGATGCCACTACCCCTTTTACATAACACGGATTGCTGCATTTACACTATTTCTGGCTGTCCAATATACAAGTAAGTGTGTTTGTGTTAAAGGCACTCTGTGGCTGTTCTGTTGTGGCAGCGTGAAGGTCAGTGGCTGATGTTCCTAAATCTCTGGAGCTCTCCTGGGATTGAGACACTGCAGCAGTCCACTCAGGATGGCTCAGAGGGCCAGATCAGCACTGAGAGGCAGTGGTATGTGCTTTAGGAGCCCTGTGAATGACTTTTCTCACACTGCAGGAGTTAATGCTACAGTCTGCCCATGATCCTACTCCATGACTTACAGTCTGTTGATTGAACACACTCCTGTGATTCAGAAGGAAAGGGCTTATTGATTTGAAGCTTTCAGCCATGCATTACTGTACATAGTGCTCGATCCCTTGTTCATGTTGTCGTTTTTTGTGCCACATATACAAGTTTGCACGCAGCACCTGTGTACAGAGATATTAACGCCGCTCAGGACCCCACAGAGTCATAAAGTCAATTATGAGGAACTAGGGAAATTGGGTATCATCTGTCTTTGAGAGTAATCAGCCCTACTTAAAGTTTAAACTGCAGGACTTTATTAAAATTACTCAGGATATGAGAAGGCTGTGGATTTGTTACTTGTGAAGATACTTTTTTTGAGTAACTATAATTCATACCAGAGAAGTGAGCTGAATTGAAATTGACACACATTGGGTCATTATCATTGCCTAATTCTAACACAGCATTGTTACAGTATGTACAGTACAGTAATACTGAGCATGCTGTTCTTACTTAGCATTTTGTATTGTGTACAGCATTTTAACCTTAAAGTTCAATATTTCTCGGTTAAAAATGTCAACAAAATTTTTTACAACGTGCTTCATCATTTTACTTACCCCTTTCTGCCTGATGGATTTTTTTCAAGCTATAAATAAATGCATACTGTTACAATCAGGATAAGTAACTGTTTTACAATGCTTTATACCACAGTGCTGTCAAATTCTCAAATGTGATTCGTCAGAAGGACTAATTTTCTGTCGAACAGCTAAGAGATCCATTTTTAAAACAAATCAAGGGTATGCATTAAGACTTTGTTTCTGGACAAGTTTCTGTTGTCGAGATTTATGTAGGGCTTTGTTGCACTTCTATGCAACGTATTTTCTTTTTATGGTTTCTGGCACAGTGTGTCTTCAGAAGGAACAAGAGAAAGATAAATGTTGTTGAGTGATCAACTATTTATAACTGTTGTGGTGCTAGTGAAGGGACAAATGTTTCATAACATCAAATGTGGCTATAAATAAATGAAAATTATGGCCTGTTATTAATGACAAAAAATGGGTAATCTTTGGGAAGTTTTTAAACTGCTGAACCACTGTAATGTTAATACGATGATGGAAAACTAAATATTGTGAATTATGTTGTATGTTATGCTTGAAGTGATGGAACAAAGTACTTCAGATTCCTCAGTTATAGAAGAATAATAGCATGCAGTCTAGAAAACCTTCCATCACTTCTGTAGCATAAAACGGGGTCTCGGCATCACACTGAGAGTGCTTTCAGATATGCAGTGTTTAGGTGGTTTGAATTGATTCCTGGTCTGTTTTTCTTATTGGTACGGTTTGTTTGGGCAGGTGTGTGCACTATAATCACATTTTTATCCCAAGTGCGATCGCTTTGTACAATTCTAGAGTTTGATTGCTCCCCCCCTCTTTTCACTACCCCACCAGCCAACTTTTGTCTTAGCAATATTGTTCCATACCTGAGTCCAGTTGTCTCTGATAGAGTAGATAGTGGAATGCCTCTAGTTGCTTTGTGGTCTGCCAGTAAACACAAAGAAGGAAAGTACAGGGAAATACACAATTACAACATGTCGAATATTATTGACATTCCAGAGGCAATGTTAAGAAGGGTAATGTATAGCTTTCTTAACCAGCTATAGCAGCTATGGAGTATGAAATGGAGTTTGCTACACACACATGCATATGGAAGTATAACAGTGGCAAAATTCCTCAAAGCAAAACAGCATACTGAATCACATGAACTGAAAAAAAAAAAAAAAAAACTTGTCACAAAAAAGCAGTTTGGTTTTTTCTGCTTTGAAATTTGATTTGAATGAAAAAATTCTTA
>JAOVVB010000049.1:17365470-17378791 GCA_028570985.1 Heterobranchus longifilis
CCAAGTTGTTGTGCGGACTGGGTATTCCGCTGTGGCGACCCCTTGCCGGGAGCAGCCGAAAGACCAACAACAACAATCTGAAGTGACTTATACCTGAGACCTTCTGAAGGTCTCTCACCTTCTGAAGGTGGGGTTTAATCAAGGCAGCATTCTAGTGTTAGATCTCACAACCTTCTGATAAGATCAGTAGCATAAAGCCATCAAGGTGCCTTCCCTAGTTTAATTGTAAGTTAAACCGGTGATTTGTGCTGAAGTTTATAGTAAAAGAAGGTGTAAAACTGTAAGACTTAAAGCACTGTATGGTGATGAGATCCTTAGTCACAGTAAAACATTTAAATGGTGCAAACGTTTTTAAAGAAGCCCGTACATCCATGAATGAAGATCCTGCCCAAGGTGGCTCTGAGCCCACTGCAGTTGTTTAGGTGACAAATCAATGAGTGAAACACCTAGTCCTTGAAAATATACAGATAACTCATCTACATCTTGTGGAAGACACGCATCTGTCTGTGGGAACTGTACACTCAATCATTTCACAAACGCTCCTTGTACAGTATAGGAACTCAGCTGGGAGTAATTGCTATATCCCCTGTATAGTCCTGATCTCGTCCCAAGCCATTTCCGCACGTTTGGGGCATTTAAACAAGTTCCCGGGAGGCCAGAATTTCAGATGTGAAGCAAGCAGTCTGATGCTGAAAAACCTTTCTACCTTGAGGGCATCTAAGCTCTAGTGAAATGCTAGCATGAGTTCATTAGTGTAGCAGGGGATTATGTAGAGAAATAAAGGTAGTTTTAACCCATAACTGAGTTCTACAAAATTTTACCTCGCGTAACCACTCACTTACTCATCGTCTATACAACTTTATCCTGTATTCAGGGTCACGGGGGCCTGGAGCCTATCCCAGGAGACTTAGGGCACAAGGCGGGGTACGCCCTGGACAGGGTGCCAATCCATCACAGGGCACGCACACACTCACACACTACAGGCAATCTGGGAACGCCAATTAGCCTAATCTGCATATCTTTGGACTGTCGGAGGAAACCAGAGTACGCGGCGGAAACCCACCAAGCACGGGAGGAACATGCACACTACATGCACACAGAGACGGGAATCGAGCCTGGCCAGGACTCGAACTCGGACCTTGGAGGTGCAAGGACGACAGTGCTAACCACTATGCCACCGTGCCGCCCTCGCGTAACCAAGTTCTGCGAAATCACAAATCCCAGTTTGCCTTGAACACCCCTTGCAATTAAATTTCAAATCAACAATAGCTACATTTCTGGGATTCCCTGAACATTTTTGCGAAGGAAACTATGTGGAAGAATGTTGTTGTTTCGGTCATGACGGATATTTCAAAGTGGTTGGAATCTCTCTCATCTCAGTTGGAAGCACCTCTCCCAGTTTCAGGCCTGTCACCCTGCCACTGCTCCAACACTAAATATGATGAATCTGCCTCCTTAATTACCCTGCAGTTCCATGCCAGTAGTTCATCAGCTGTCTGCAGCAATTAATATATCAGCAATAACTGTTCCTCTTGGCAAAGTAAAAAAAAGAATGAATATATCATGGTGGGAATAGTTGTTAATAACATTGTTTACTGTCATTGCAACAGTAGCTGAAGAATTTGTGAAATTAAAACAGAAGAATTCAACTTCAGCTTTTACTACCAAGTCCTTTCTAGCAAAGGTTCACAGAACGGAAGACATTCATCATTACAGCAGACAGCTTATTTACATATGAGTGCACTGAACTGATAATCTAAATATTTCCCTGATGACTGAGTGAGACATTATTACCCAGTGTAACCATGACATGGCCCTGACAATACAATCACAGAAGCATGTTCTTCATATGGGCTTCATTTTATCTTCTTCAGGCAGCAAAATGTTTAATATGAACTGACAGGTTCTCTGACATTTAATTAGGTCAGATTTGTTTCTTTAGACACGATGCCTTCTGATCTTTGTGATGATAGCTGTAGTATTTAACCTCCTAAACTCCCAAGAGCTGTCAGACCTACTCAACTGTAGTTTCAGAATAAGAATACTAAATTGGACCAATAATAGGAATACCTGTACAAATGTACATTCAAGACGAGGTGCCTGAATAAAAAACCCACAAACTACGGGGGAAAAAATGCAAAATCCATGCAGAGGGAATCGAACCCTTGACCCTGGAGGTGCGAGGCCACACTACACCACTGTAGTGCAATAATGATCTAATTCAAATGAAACATCAGAATGAAGAAAATGTGTGATCTTTGATCATGGCATGAATGTTGGAAGGTCTGGTTTGATATTTCATTAATTGCTGATCTCGAGAGAATTACACACACAACAGTCTCTAGAGTTTACACAGAGTGGTGCAAAAACAGTAAGTGAGCAACAGCTCTGTTAGTGAAAATACGTTATTAAAAAGTTGTAGAGATCTGAGGAAAATAGCCAGGTGCCAGGGGGTTATAACTAATCTAATCACTTTTTACAACTGTGGTGAGCAGAATGTCCTTTCAGCATGCACAAAACATTGAACCTTGAAGTGGATGAGCTACAAGAGCAGAAGACCACATTTGGTTCCACTCTTGCCTTAGATTCTTGAAAGCAGTGAAATCTAATCTAGCACTCTGCTGTTGTAGCCCATTACCTCAATGTTTGTAGTGCTGTGCACTCTGAGATGCTTTTCTGCTCACCGTGGTTGTAAAGCATGCTTATTTGAGTTGCTGTTGACTTCCTGTCAGCTCAAACCAGTATGGTCATGCTCCTCTGATCTCTCTCATCAACATGGTGTTTTAGCCTGCAGAACCTTTGCTCAAAGGACGTTTCAGTTCTTCACACTGTTTGGATTAACCTCTAGAGGCTGTGTGAAAATTCCAGGAGATCAGCAGCAACCATGTCACCGAGATCATGTTTCCTTGTTCGTATGTTTAATATGACATTTAACTGAACATGCTGTACTCTCACATGCTACTTTATTAGGAACATCATACTGGGTAGAACCTCCTTTGCTGCCAGAGCTGTCTCAGTATTCAATGGCAGGGATTTTGGAGATGTTCTTTTCATGTTGACAAGATTGCATCCCATAATTGCTACAGTTTTGACTGTTGAGACCATTAAAGTACATTCATTGTCATTTTCAAAAAATCAGTTTGTGCTTTATGACATGGCAATTATTATGCTGGAAGTAGCCACGCTGTGTCTTTGTTCTCGTTTGGTGTCTTTGTCTTCACCAAGACGTGGTTTAGCGATGGGACGCCGTCATTAATTTAGATGGGCTAGCCTCATACTCTGTGCAGTAAGGCTCACAGTGGTGGCGTGTGTGTTTAATACATAATGGTGCAAGAACTCCGTACTAGTTTCTAGTTATTGCTCATTACTGGTGGAGTTTCTGTCTGTTAGATGTAGATCTTTTTTCTAGATCTACCATGGGAATTCACTGGTGTGCTCATAGTCATGGAATACATTCCCCCAATGCTGACGATAAGGCAACGGTCACCATGATGGACTGTTTAGTGTCTCTGCAGATTGTAGTCATGGAAATCTTGACTCTGTGCTCCCCAAATCCATCCCAATAACTCTAATTCCAATGTGCTAACAAACTTGTTTTTGGTGTCTTTATGTCTGTAAACAACCTTTCATACACATTATAGAGATAACATAGCATGTTAACTAATATTAGCTATGTTGTGGATTAGCAAATTCCTGCTACTGTGAAGCTAACACACTGGGATTAGCTAGCACAAGCTTATAGAAAATAATACGGATAATACGGATCTTATGTACAAAAAAGTAATAATAATAATTGCAGGAACAGTGCATTCTTTTAGGTCATTCTACCCTTAATATCTCTCCTCGGGTTAATAATTGTTTCTTCAAGGATCTAAGAATCCATTTCTTCATCTTTATTCGTCTTGTGCACGAGCACAGGCTTCCTCCCCATTGATGACTGACTGAGCAGTATTTTGCTGTTCGAGTAGAGCAGCAACGATAATTTCTTGTGTACAGAGCCAGGGCTTCATGCAGAGAGTGTTTCTTTTGCTTGCGCACGCGGAGAGATATTGTATACAGTATTATACGGGTGCATCTCAATAAATTAGAAAATCATTGAAAGTTTATTTATTTCAGAAATTCAATAAAAAAGTGAAACTCATATATAAATTCATTACATACTGACTGATATATTTCAAGTGTTTATTTCTTTTAATTTTGATGATTATAGCTTACAGCTAATGAAATCTCAAAATTTAGTATCTAAGAAAATTAGAATGTGAAAGTTCTATATTGGAGACTCTCACTCTACTCACGCTAATCAGCAAATTAACTCAAAACACCTGCAAAGGACTCCTGAGCTTTTAAATGTTCTCTCAGGCCATGTCCACACGTAGCCGGGTATTTTTAAAAACGTAGATTTTTCTTCTTTGTTTTTAAAGATAATTCTGTTCACACGACCTACGTTTTAAAAATATCTTTTGTCCACATAAAAACGCAAAACGCCCTGTTAAGTGCTGTTAGGAGCCTCCCTAATCAACAGGGGGCCAATCAGAAGCCTAAACAAAACGTCAATACTAACTGTTGCGCTTTGTAGAAGTCCGACAGGTCTCGTCCGAAACCGCCGTCGCAGTCTGCGGGGTCTGTGTCGTCTGAGTTTTGTACAGTATGTAGTAGCAGTGAACTCAGTAGTACATTCAGGTACCTCTGTACATTAATTAATGTGAGTAACTGCACGTGTATGTACACATGTAAAATGTCCAGAACGCAACGTTAACACAGTCACTAGTTCACTGTACGTAAGCCCACTATTGCACAAAATATCCTCATAAACAAAGCTGACGTCAAATCAAGGAGGCAAGCACACAGACAATTACATCATCGCCACAAGGTGACGTTACAACAAGCCAAAATCTCCGTTTCCCCTGTCCGCTGAAAATCACTGAAAACTGAGTTTTGGAAAATCTTTACTTTGGATGGAGTTCTCCAAAAGCTCTGTTTTCAACGACCAAAACTGCGTTTGCGTGTAGACGAAAGGTGAAAACCGCAGAGAAAAATATCTGTTTTTAAAAATACCCGGCTATGTGTGGACATGGCCTCAGTCTGATTCAGAAAGCTGGCTGTTCACAGAGTTCTGTATCCAAGCACATTTAATGGAAAGTTGAATGGAAGGAAAAAATGTGGTAGAAAAAGGTGTACAAGCAACAGGGATAACTATAGCCTTGAGAGGATTGTGAAACAAAGACTATTCAAGAATTTGGGGGAGATTCACAAGGAGTGGACTGCAGCTGTAGTCAGTGCTTCAAGAGCCACCACGCACAGACGTTTCCAGGACATGTGCTACAACTGTTGCATTTCTTGTGTTAAGCCACTCTAGAACCAGTGACAATGTCAGAGGCACCTTACTTCTGCTAAGAACAAAAAAGACTGGACTGTTGCTTAGTGGACCAAAGTTTTCTTTTCAGATTAAAGTAAATTTTGCATTTCATTTGGAAATCAAAATCATTAGTACTAATACCATGGTATCCCTGTGCTTGAGAACCTATGGGGTATTGTGAAGAGGAAGATGCAAGACATCTATTGTATTTAACCAGGTTTTTCCAATTTTAAAGAGTATTTTTTCTTTGAATGTTACAATGATGATATTTCTGAGGCTTCTTGTCTAGAATGTTTAAAGCTTACTTATCTAATAATTCAAGGGGTTTTAGAACCCGGACCCTGAAAGTGCCAGGCGAAAGTGCCAGCCACCATGCTGCCACCATATAGGTCTTTTGCCTATCTATTTCTAAAAGAAAAGATTCTTATACACTTTAATTTTACTTTAATTGTTTTTAAACAACAAGGGCATTCTCATTGAGAATTGAGAACTTTATTACTAAATTAATTTACCATTTCCTTGATCATAGTCAAAATGACATTACTATCCCCTTTTACATCTATTCTGGTAATAAGCTGTTCTACTTATTTTTACTTAACACCTTTTTTAAATTATCCATTTCCCTATTGTTCACCCTGAATAATTCAAGCTGTTTATAATTCAAGGGTTATAATGCAACCTTTTTTATTCAATTGCAATGCAATAAATGTCAGATTGTGATCAGATCTTTTATGTAGTAAAGTCTTAATAATTCTTTAAGGTTTATTGCAGAAAATGAAGTCTTTCTGTCTTTCTGAGGTTGCGCAACTGTTGAAATTTTTCCTACACCCTTTACTAACTGGGCTAAATCTTAAATGGTGAAAATATGTTGTAGATTTGTTCTATTTGATTTATCATTCCAGATAATATTAAAGTGCCTCTTCAGAATATTTTATTTTCTAGTATCACATTCCTTACGTAGGTTCTGCAACTGTTCCTAAAAGGATCTACTGTATTGGCAGAAGAAGGATGATAATGCAAAAAATCTAAAGTGATATTTGAGGTTTGCATAATGTTTCTCAGTAGCTCACATATAGTATGTATTAAGTTGTTATCTATAAGAGGGTGCACTTACAGTTCAGGCGATGTGCAGAATTGTGTGGGTTTTTTTTACTTTTTTTTTTTAAGCAGCCCCATTGTAAATTAGGACAGAGATGAGCAGAATTTCTTTCCTGTTTTTTCTCTTCTGTTTGTTTATCTGTTCTGGTCTCATTAATTTGTCTACTTTGTTTGGATTGTACCTCTAGAACCCTATAAAAACTGTGAAAAAAAAGTGTTTTGTTAATAATTTAAATTGATTATTGGTTGTTAATGTGTTCAACTCTCAGTTAAGAAAAAGATGCAAAATTAATACACACCCAAAAAGAGATATAAATGAGCACAATTGCAGAAGTCAATTTTATGGGTTTCTAATAAGGTATAGGAAATATACGTAAGATCCCTGTGACTAGATTAATTTAGCAGCAGCAATGTGATTTACTGCTTTAAACTTTGATCAGGTTTCCACCATTTGAAGAGCAAAGAAAACTCATTTAAATGCCATTTCTACAACTTGTATTACATGGCACACCTTTTACACTTTTTTTATTTGTAATTTTCATGCAGAAAATCCAATAACGGTACAAGCAATATATCAGGATTGCACATACATATTAAACTCTTTATTTAAACTCTATATTTAAATCAGGGCTTCTAGCCGTGAAGAAAAATGTTAAGCACATGTATGCAACAGACAGCGAGTGAAGTGTGACGAGCCCTTTTCAGTTGCTGACATTCTTGCTTTAATATATAATGCCTCTGTTGTCTTAGAGTTCATCAATCTCCTGAGTGTGCCTTCACAGAGACAGGTCACAGTGGGCTTTCTGAACACTGCAAGACTAATAATCAATTGCTCCAGTCACACTCTTTGACAGACTCATAAAAATGCAGTCATTTATCTTCCATCCATCTCTTTCTTTGTCATTCTTTTCTTGATTGTCTAACAGTCTTCCTGTTGATCCCTCCCTCCCTCTTGTCATTGTCTCAAGTGCATTTTAATAACCTGTGACCTCTATCTCCGCAGATCAGCTGAGGACGTCGGTCAGTACGTGGAGGAGGCAGCATGTGTATGAGGTACAGTATCGTATTATTTTACTCGATTGTAACAGATGCTTTTCAGTCAATTGTGATTTGTCGATTGATTACACTTCCAAAGGCAATCTAATTAACCTTGTAAATTAATATCCAGAGTAAACACAAAATATAACCCTGTAGAATCATTTGACTTCAAACGAACAAACAATATGTGGATTTATGACTTGTACTAAAGCCACATATCACACTTGCGCTCATGTTGACCTCCTCTATCTACACTATATATATTGCCCAAAATATATACATCAGCTGAAGAAATGTGTTCTCTTTTCAAATATCTAAAAAGCTTCAAAATAAGAACCTAGAAATGATTTAAAAATTTAATTTTGACATGGTATGGTACTTCTCCCTTCTCTCCATCTTGATATGGACTAAATAAGCAATGCCACCTCACACATTTAATCCTATCACAAATCTCCAGCACTGCTGTATAAAAGATTTATACTGTGGGTGTAAATGTATGATGAAGACCTAATCTATGTATACTTCAAACATCGTCCGTCAAGACTTTGGAATAACAATGTCCTATCAGATTTTTATTACTATTATTATTATTATTATTATCGGTTGGTTAATTCTGAATGTATTATGTACATGCCACTCAATGTTTTTGAAAGATTGGACCAAAATATTTCATAAAAGTATAATAGTTGAAAAAGTTTCTGCTCTGATTTTATTGAAGGTCCTATAAATCATATAATTTTCATGTGTAACCATAAAATTTCAAGGTTACATAACTACTGAACTATAAATGAAATAGTAGGTTTGTTGGTTAACAATATAAATCAAGTTTTAAGTGTGTGGAACTAATGCAACGCATTATGTCTTCTTTGAAAATAGAATGTGCACATTACTGTACATTCTTTTGCTCTAAGTTCAGGCATTTTTCCCTCTAACCACACTGCTTAATGCTTTTACTCATTAAAATTATTTAAAATGGGAATTTGAAGAGAGTAAAGGTGCTTACTGAGAGCCTCAAATGCTATTTACTGAATTCTCTACAGGGCCAAATTAATACACTGTTAGAATATTTATTGTAGTCTGATTTTTCAGAATAATCAGTGGCATAATTTGCCCTTGTAGCTCATTACATTATGTTTCATCGGCTTTGTTGGTTTTTAATCTCCTGCATTTACCTGTTGAATCAGATTTTTTTCATTGTCATTGTTGCTTCTTGTATTTAATTTTTATTGCCATTACATTGTTAAAGTTTCTGAAAACTTATTCATACATTGTAAGTGTTGCTGCAGCCTGAGCAACTTGGAGGCTCATTTGATTCCCCTTCAGCAATAATAACTTTCAGAAATTGGATTTTTAATAGGCTTTTTAACAGACATTCAGCATTATGTACATTATGCATTGCTTAGAGCCAAGAGGGTAAATAAAGGGATCAAGGCTGTTCAACATTCATTCATTCTTTTGTGTCCTGACAGCCTGGATCCACAATATTGCACAGCTTCTTAATTCTCCTCATAAACACGTGAAATTCTGCTTTCAGAAGACTGACTTAATTTTACGCACAATAGAACCCTCCTGTGCCTGTGAATGTGTGTGCATTTTGTAATCACGGTAATCATTACATTTCCCCTTTCCTTCTGTTTATTCCCAGAAGCTTGGCTTATAAGAACTGAATTGATTTTGGCACACGGAGCAATAACATTATAGAGTTTAAAGCTAAATGAAGTTGTTGTGTGTTTTCTAGAATTTCTGGCCTTGACACAGCCTGCATTGCTTGACATGGCTAGAGTTGGTCCATAATCATATTCAAAGAGATAGAAAAGACATGAAAATGTAAACAGCAAAATTGGTAAGTGGGTAAATAAAAATAAACTATACAGACACTGTACCAGTCAAAAGATTTTTTTTGTATTGTTTTCGCCATTGTTTATTAATACCAAAGTTATTGGGATGAAGACAGAACAAATATGGAATTGTGTAGTCAACAAAAATATACTAAATAATCCAGAATATGTTTTATATCTTCGGTCTCTTAAAGTCGCCACCTTTTGCTTTTATGGCAACTTTGCACACTTTTGGCATTCTCTCACTCAGACTCATGAGATAATCACCTGGAATGGTTTTCCGGAAGGAGTCTTGACGGAGTTCCCACTACTAGATCAGATGGAGCCCAGGTCGTCTAATGCAGCACTCCCATCATTCTCCTCCTTGGACAAATAACTTTTACATAACCTAGAGCTGTGTTTCAGGGCATTGTACTGTTGGTCCCATTAAGTGCAAACCAGATGGCATGGCATGTCGCTGCAGAATGCTGTGGTAGCCATGCTGGTTAAGTTTTGGGTTTTTTTTTTTTTACACAATTTGAGCATGTATACTTTTAGTTTTGTCACCAGCAAAGCACCATCACACCTCCTCCATGCTTTAAAGTGGGAACCACACATTCAGGAACCATCTGTTCACCTACTCTACGTCTAAGACATGGCAGTTAAAAACAAAAATCTCAAATTGGGACTCATCAGACCAAAGGACTGGTTTAGGTTTTCCACTATGTCCAGTACTGATGTCCAGTGTACTGATGTCCAGTCCTTGTGATTCTTGGCACAAGCAAGTCTCTTCTGCTTGTTGTTTTTCTAAAGTAATGTTTTTTGGGGGGTTTTCGGCACTATTCGAGCATGAAGGCATGACTTGCGCAGTCTCCTCTAAAGAGGAGATGTTGAAATATGTTTGCCGCTAGAACTTTGAGAAGCTCTCATCTGAGGTGCTGTAAATTGGTGGTTTTTGAGGCTGGGCATTCTAATCAACTTATCCTCTGCAGCAGAGGTAGCTCTTCCTTTCCTGGAATGGTCCTCATGAGCATCAGTATCATCATAGTGTTTGATGGTTTTAGCGACTGCACTTGGGGATACATTCAAAGTTCTTGAGTTTTTCTGATTGGCTGACCTTCATTTCTTAAAGCAACGATGGACTGTCTTTTCTCTATACTTAACTTGGCATTTATTACAGAATATAGATTTGTACTATGCAGTCGAGACAGGTGTTCTAAAGTAGGTCAGTATTGTGGAGAGAGCAGCTACCTGCCAAAAACCCACGTTCAAGACCAGTCACTTAAGCACTTTAAACAAGAAAAATCATTTGATAATGCCATCTTAAACAATCCTTTTTCTCATTAGTAATTGCTTCAAAGTTGTTACCAATTGCCTCAGAAGTGTCTTTTTTTGTTTTGTTCACAACCAGTACTGGCTATAAAACTGAACTTCTAACACAAGCCTGAATCCCAAGTCTCTCTTCATAATCTGCTCAAGGACACTACTTGGTTCCGCACTTGGTGTGCGGAACAAGGGACTGTACACTCTACATAGTAATACATAATATTTGGAAAATAACCTATAGCTCTTAAGTTTCTCAGGACTGACCAACACCTCCATGTTTTATTCTGTCCACTAACTGTTGGTTGTTAGCTGTCGGTTGCCAGTCGCGGTTACTGTAGTTCCACCAGTTGTGGAAGGATACGTGTTGGTGAAGCAAAACCACTGGTTAAATAAACAAATCATAATATTTGGTAATAAATGGTATTTTTTTAAACTATTTTATAAAAGCAATATCACACTCGAGGTTTTGCTGTTTGGCAGGATATCAGCACGGCTGTGATGTCTATAACCGCATCTATTCAGTACGACAGCAGGACCTCGATTGTGATATTGTTTAAATATACTGCCATGGAAGAGGCATGATTTATACTTGCAATATCTGGTATCACTCCGAAAATAATGGATTTCCTTTAGCGAGTTGTTGCAGGGAGTTTTTGTGTGGTCTTGTGTACATGCCTTATTAGAGAGATTCATGGAGTAAAGCTAAATCGGAAAGATGCTTTCTTGACATTGTCTTTTGTTAAAAGTACAATGCACATAAACATCAAGTAAATTGAATGATCTGTATCAGACACATTCTAATTGTAAATGTGCCCTGTAGATGTGAGATCACTGACGAGCACAGGATTGTATGTGATGTTGCTGAATGGTGAATGACTTCTCTGTAAGTCTCTCAGTGCTTTCTCTCTTTCTTTGCCTTTAAACGATTCAACATGTCTTTTTTAGCCACCGCTCTCCCCTTGCTTTTAATCTATCTGTCAATAACACTGATCAATTGGATGTGAATTATAGATGGTAATTAAAGAAGGTGCTTTAACACAGTGCGGTGAAAAAGAGAGAGCAGATGTTGCCCTAAGCGGATACTAGTGGCATTTCGGTGGCCCGTTCTCAACAAGGCAGAACCCATATTCATTACGAACTCAGGAGCTAGTTCTGGTCTGTCAGAGCATTCATTAGACTGGAAAAGTCAGATCCAAGCATTTATTAGAATGTAAATCTGATTTCAGCTTGCTGCAGTGACTTGAGCACTAGCTACAGCTCTCTTTTCATACATGAAGGCAGAAAGCAGGAATAGTGATTCTCTCCCTCAAAACTATTCTGGTGGTCCCTCAATTGGATATACCACTGGATTATGTACATGCTGGTACAATTAAATGTTTTGTCTTTTTTTTTTTTTCCTTGGATACCCATAGGTTCATTGAAACACATTGGGGTTAAGAACATTGCTCCTGGGCTCATTGCTATGTGTGCTGACATGCTCATGCAGTATTAATACTTGCCACCAGCCCTGAATTCCTGCCTCCTGGTCATGCTGCCTTTTGGGAATAAGAAGTCTTTGGAAACCTGATTTGATTTGACTCCAAGAGGGGCCTGAAAAAAATAAACCTGATTTTGTGGAGTTGTAGCTCTTGAAGTGAGATTACATTTAACAAGCTCTGCTTGAAGCATTTTATAACCAGAGGCTGGATAGATGATGAATAATGCACCACAAACTAGATTTCTCTCAGCCTGATTTCTACCAGACCACAAGGCCTGCCAACCCTACTTTATCATGTTACACGCTTTAGCATACAATAGATAAATTCATTGTTTCATTCGTAAAGCCTCTGTCATTTTCATGAATAGCTTCCCACCACAAGCTCCTGGGAAGAACCTAGTGGAAGAATCTCAAACTGTGTGTTATGCAATATGTTATCAATGGTCTTCATCTTGTGGCGCACGGTCCACATGCATATTCAAAAGTATTTCAGTGAACTGACTTCAATAAATTAAATAATTTTTTTTCAGTTTTTATTTATTTAAGCAGTTATTTAAACTGCTTAAATAAATGCTGTAGCATAGCAAAGTTAGAGAATAACAGGTTATAGAAGAGTTCATATCAGCTGAAAATGGTACATTGGTGCATAGAATAACTACAGGGCTAGAGACCTGGACAGTTTACAAATTTTAGTAAATACCATGTACTGTATAATGTAAAAGTATTAAATGTTTTATTTTTGGAGGCTAGCATCTCAAATCAAATGATGTATGTAATAAACAGAAATGAAAAAAGTAATGGACAGTACCATGCATCATTTGTATCGTTCAAGGACAACTTCAAAGCAAAAGAACCAACTTTAAAATCCCATGTCATTCCCCCTCGTTTTGTCTCTGCCTTGACCATAATAACTTATTCTCTACTGGTATTGATCATTCAGCTAAATGTAATCTGCCAATTTATTCTATGTAGAGACAGTTGTAGCAGTGCTACAAGAAGATCATATACTGTATTTCATATTGTACTAGCAACCTCTACGATTTGAGTTGTACTGAGCACAACTTTTAATGCCTGTCAATGCACAACTGGAAATGGAAATATTTAAACATGAGATTATAGAGCTGTCAAATTGAGTCAGGTAAGTGGAAGTAATTGATTGAATGTGCAATTTACATAATTGAAAGGTTTATATACTGTATGTTTGTGTAT
>JAOVVB010000049.1:17405140-17416177 GCA_028570985.1 Heterobranchus longifilis
ATTTCTTAGGAATGTGGGAGGAAACCAGAGTACCCGGAGGAAACCCACCAAGCACGGAGAGAACATGCAAACTTCACGCACACAGAGACAGGAATCGAGCCTGGCCGGGAATCAAACCCGGACCCTGGTGGTGCAAGGGGACAGCGTTAACGTGCCGCCATTAAAAAACACCATGTTCATTTAAATTTGAATGCATACATATCTAAATAAAACTGACTTGAATTACAGTAAATGTTTTACAACATTTTTTTTTTCAACATTGCAGTTTTTTTTTTTCAACACTGCAGACTTTCCTGTGCCAGGAAATTTTAACACTTTTGCCTGTTAAAGCTTCAGCACTGGAGACTCCTTTTATAAGCATCTCTTTTGAGGCAAATTACCACATCATTGTAAATTATTTAAGCAAATTAAATACTGCAGGCGATATTACAGTACATGGTTTTGTCTCTAATGTCGTGTGATGTTGTAACCTCTCTGTACCATTGCAAAAATCAAAGCATCTTGATGTTGCATTATATATAGAAGCATATACTGTATAATACTGCATAAATTATTGTTTTATTGTTAGAGTAAATGCAACTTGCTTGTGGTGCTTTTTGCCATTAAGCAGCTGTTGCGATGAATATTAAGCCCCTTTTCTATTCCGAACAAATTAATCACTTCCTCCTGCTGATTCCATCTTTTGGAAATTGTCGATTCTACAGTATGCCATTGCTTTATATATGAAAAGGAATATCACATGGCCTTCTGCTAAAGCCTAGTTTTATTGACTTGTACAGAGGATGTGGGAGTGTTGTAGGTTTTTATATACGGCAACTCAGCAGAGGATTTTTACTAAATTGTAAGCAGTTTGCAATCTTACGTGAAAGAACTGTGTGTAGGAAATCGGTTTAAGGCTTTGTCTTATTAAAATCAATTCACTTGGGTTAAGGCGAGAAAGCAGCACCGGAGGGATCTGCATAGGCAACACAAAACCATCTCTGCTTCACTCCTTTTTATATTACTTTTCTTTTTGATAGTTGTAACAATTATAGTCAAATATCAGCATAATGTAGGATATTCTCATTAAGAGAAATACTGTTGTTTTCTCATTAATGCCTCAATCTGTCGAGCAGGTTTCAATGCATGGTTTCAACAGGTTTCAATGCATGCTTTGTTGGCATGTAGTGTTTTATGACAGGGCGGCGCCTAATGGAAACCAGTTTCAGATATGTACTCTATGTGCACAGAAAAATGACATGGTAAATATGCATAATTTGAAGATCTTTTATATTGGTCTATTTTATAACAGAGTCGTAACAGTATATATAATTAATAACTATTATACAGACCGCTACCGTATAAACATATGTTCTGAGTAGTAGACGCATACATATACAACTACACATTTATGACAGGATTTTCTTTTAGTGAACAGCAGATGATGGTCTGCTGAGCTTTGGTTATTGCGGTGCTCTGTTGAATGTAAGGAGGCAGCATTGCTCTGGGGCTGTTCTGGGTAAAGACACACACGCATAGCAATCAGTAGCTGCACCACCTGCTCATTTCTAATGACTACCTCCTATAGACGAGACAGAAAGAGAGAGAATTAGAGACAGGTTTAAAGGCAAAGAAGATGATGGAGAAAGGCAAAGGAGAAGAAAGAAAATGATGCAGAGAAAAAGAAAAAAAAAACGTGGTAGAGATATTGAAGATGCATTGAAAACTGGGGGAAGGGGACGCAAGTGGCCATCATGGGAGAAGGAGTGAGGGATATGCCAAGGGCAAGTGTGAAGCTTTCAGACACTCATTACATGTGCACACATTATTTTATACAGTTTAAGAGCCATATTAATAGTTTCAAATGAGCTTCTTTGACTGGTTCCCAGCTAAATATGAATAAGATGAAAGCCTGTGCTGTTTCACATTATATATACATATGCCAAGATGCAGTGCTCATGCTTTTTCCAGTGAGTAGTAACTATAAGTACACTGGGGTCCAGCAATCGATAGTTTCAGAAGGTTATATTTTACATAGCCAGTTATTTCAAGACTGCACAATCAACAGTAATAATTATCAACTGACCTCAGAGCAGCTAAGGACAGCACTTCAGGGTTGCACCCAGACTTAATCAGCCATTATGCTTAGCTCTTATCAGACTCAAGCCATCAGAGGTAAAATGCACCTTGCGTTTGCAGGAAAAAAGATGCTACTTTGCATATTCATACAGGGTGGGCCATGGAAAAGTAGTCCATCTCCAATACCGGTGCCAAGCTCTCTGGAGGAGGCCGTAGCCCCTTGCTCTTTGTCTGCCAACTTTCCATCTGTCTGGCAACGTGGTCAGGATACGGGTGCAATATTCCGGCTTTATTTTGCCTTCTATTTCCACTTGCTTGTCTTGTCATCTTCACATTATATCGCCAGAGGTGGGCTACTTTACCGTAGCCCACCTTGTATTATTTACTGTACATAGCATCATTTAAATTTTTGTTTATTTAACTGTCAATGTTGAAATGTTAAAATATTATGTTTATTCAATCATTTAGATTAACTTGATGAAATAAATAGTTTTTCAAAAAAAAGGTACACACTAAATATTTAGTTTGACACTGTATTTTAACTTTAAATGCAGTCTGCATTCACTGTTGCATTATTTGGACAGGCTTAAGCAACATATTTTTTCATCTGTAGCTAAAATTTATTTGAATGTATTTAGCCGATCTTCTATTGATGCTGGGAGCATCGAAGCACTCTGTAAAATCTTCTCCAGTTCATCCCAATGACTTTCAATGGGGGTTAATGTCAGGACTCTGTGGTGTTCAGTTCATGTGTAAAAATGATTCCTTGTGCTCCCGGAACCACTCTACTCTTTCACCATTTGAGTTCTTGAATATGCCCATGTCATCAGAGAAGAAAAAAAGTCCATTCATGGGATAACCTGGTCATTCAGTGCACTCAGGTCGTCAGCTGACTTGATTTTATTGCCACATAATGTTGCCTAGACCTGACCAACTAAAACAACCCGAGATCATATCACTCCATCCAGGGGCTTCTACAGTGATCACTATGCCTACTGTAGGAACCTGTGCTTCCCTTCCTATCCTGATGCACACATCGCTCTGAAATAGGGTTAGTCTGAACTCATCACATGATCTTTTTTCCATTACTGCAAAACCTTTCTTTTTTTTTCTTTCAAATTGGCCTCACTAACACATGGTTCTCCTTTGGTCACACAGCTGTTTGTCCCAATCCTGTGAGTTATCATTTTGTTGTGTATGTGGAAATGCTCTTACTTTCACTATTAAACATGGCAGTGATTTCTACTGTAGATTTATTTAATAATTCAACTTAAAATGTTGGTGATCTTTGATCAGTCATTTAATTTTGTTCCCGATCAACACTAATCATCCAAGTTTTAATATAATGTCCACAGCTCCAGTCATTCTACATCTTAGTTTTTTTTTTTTTTTTGCTTGATACAAGCCAATAATTTGACCATTCTGAAACACAGTGACATCATTTCTATGACCACGGAATATGATTTCCTACAGTATTGCCAACTGTAATGAGTTAATGACTGCAGTAATTGTCCAATTACTGGTTTTAGAGTATTTGCTTGCTTAAATCCAAACTGCAACATATTTTGCTGACCAGGCAGTGTGTTATATTGCCAGACCTTTTTCTCCTTGATAAAATGGAAAATGAGCCAAAAGAGACATTATTCTGGAATGATTTGCATTTTTTTAACTGTTAACTGTCAACCTGGAAGTCCTTTCACTTCATCCATTTTCTCAGGGCTTTTTGGGACTCATAGGGCGTTTAAATTATATTAATCTATAAATTCACCTGAAAATCCATCATTCAGCTGTGTTTGTGATTTCCATTGATGGCAAGCAGTTCCTACTGTAATTGCACAGCTGATATTATTACACCTTACCCTATTCTCCTTACACCTGAAATAGTGGAAATGCTCATTACTGATTTTGGATGATTAAATCATTTCTTACACAGTATAAATAAATGGCAAGCAGAGAAATAAATTGCACAAACCCAACCATGCATGTAGTTGTACGGGAATGTTTTATTGGAAAACTGTAAATGCACATATATTACTGAAACGACAACCCGAAATGCACTACAATCCGGTTGATATAGCCATTAAGCATGGTAGGGATAATTTGTGTAATTAAAATAATTAGAGTTGTTTGAGCTGTGTTGCTAAGAAACTATTTGGTTAAGGTTAGGGGTTCGTCTAGGGTACATGCATTTACTATGTGCATCATTAGGAGTGTTGTGTACAGTGAACATATTCTCAAAATAGGTCATGCACTTAACAATTTTCTAACCTCAAGCACTCAATAGTGTGACAGTTTGAACTCATATCATCCTTTCATTAGCAGCAGTGATTAACGCTAAGGGCTGCTTTCCTGCTTAGGTTTGATGGTTGAGTAGTAATGCAATATATTTTGGGATATATTACCATAATTTAACCACTGTGCTGAGGCTAAACACGTCAAACTACCTACTGTAGAGAAAAAAAAATAATTTTTGCATTCTTTCCTGTTCAGCTGCATAAGCAAATATACAGTAGATATAAATGGATTAGTGTTGTGATCCAGCTTTATATTTATTAAGTCTTGCACACACAGCCCTCAAAAAGCCATGCTTTTGTGTAAATGTTAAAGTTTAAAATAGCAAGCCTAGTCATGCATTGAAAATAATTTGGTATTTAAGTAAAAACATAGGAACATAATAGTCACATAGCTGTAAAATGAAATCTGGTACAGAAATAATCTTCGTGAGGGACATGAATTAGAGGACTTCAATTCGGCCATATACTGTAATGTATGTGACTGCAGCAGCAAATCTAAATGTGTGTTTTAGGACTCCAGAGGCCTCCTACAAGGCAAATAAATCTTAGGCTATGAATGCAGCCATATTTGCCTCAGCACTGATCTTTATTAACAGCAGAGCTGCTTATCAGGATTAGGCCTGGGTGTTACATTGTGCCATATACAGACGCACAGCACCCGAGCAAGAAAAAGGCAGGGACATGTCCACAAACTCAAACTTGCCTGAAAGCAGTATTGTTGAATTAGATTGCTTCCTCTTTCAATCTAATCTAAGTTATAAGTTCATGTTTGCTTGGCATTTCGATTCTAATTTTCACACATCTCTAGGCACATGAGGATTTGCAGATGGTGAATGCTCAAAGCTGATTATTATTTTATACCCGTATGTAAACTACTTCAGAAGTGTGTATATTAATGCAAATAACTCTTGCTTGTTTTTATCAGTTTACTAAAATTGCATCAGAAGTTATTACCATAAGGTCATAGCAGGTCATAGATGAAAGCAGGGCTGGATATAACACTTGATGCCTCAAAACTGTTTCACTGTGTCGTAAATCTGCCTGTTTCACATTATAAAGCCGGGAAATTCAATAAAAAGACATTTCATAAATGGCTCTATCCTGTTTCCTCTGCTTTTGTGTTAAGTGTTTATTCCACTCTCTTTCCTAACCTAATGCAACTGTCTCACTGATAAATTTCCAAAGCATTTTAAAGGTTAGATTCAGCTGGACAGTGTTGTCTCTCTAGTTGACACTGCCATCACAGTGCTGAAAGACTGGATCAGATTTTTTTTTTTTTTTTTTTTTTTTGCGTCTCCGTTTAAACACACTCCGTCTGGCAGCTGTCTCTAGTGGCAATTATATATCAAAGCAGAAGAGATAGTGTTCATTTGCAATGACATCTCCTCTTGTTTGTTTTCTGTACCAGTGTATCTCATTCTGTCCATTACTGGCATTTTAAAATGATATTCCATAATTATTCCTATCGCGCTGAATGGTGGCACTGGCTCAAAAAAATGTCAGCCTTTCTGTTTTCTCCCTAAAGCCTTGACTGCTTTGCCTAGTTTGAGGGAATATCAACACTAATTCTTTTCAAAAGAAAAATTCTGAGGTATTTTCACCTGGGTTCAAGTCTTTAGAAAATTAGAGTTCCCACAGCACGGTCATATTATTGCAGATCTGTGAGAGCTCGAGAGAACATGTAGTGTGGATGGTATCACGTTGTGTGAAATTAATTCATTCCCCCATTACTGTAATTGGAGTCAGGGATCTAGTTAGGCATAAAGTGCACTTGGAGCTCTAATGTTTTTACACTGGACTCTTTAGAATTTATTTGCCGATAATAAATGAAAAAGTGTTTTGGAATTTCAAGGGCATCATAGGAAATTTTCAGCTTGTAATACCGCCCTGCATTAGTGATATGTCTGTTTTTCCACGCTTTTTTTATGTACTTTTTCTGTCCCAGAAATGAGCCTAAGAAGAGCGAGGAATTATTAATCCACTAGCTGTGCTCGTGTGTCTCTATGAATAATGAGAAATGAGATGAGGATACAACAAGCACATAGTGTCAACATACTGTGGATTTTGTGGATATAGCTTTCCTTGGACAAGTAAGCCAAATCAAAAAAAAAAAAAAAGAGACTTTGAATAAACAGCTCTTGGTAACCTGCTATTACTATCTGCACTAAATACTGCATATGGACACCTGACCACCAATATGTGTTTATAGACGTCTCATCCTAGTGATCATGTCAAACGTCACACTGATGAAGTAAAACCTCCTCAGCTAATGAAACCAGCCAGGGCTAGACCACTACACTCAAATGCAATACAAGACCGTTCATGAACATGATTCAGCTATGGAAATACATTGTTAGTAGCAAACTTGACAATAATCAGGTCCCTATTTAAGCCTGAGAACAATAACGATATATGCTGCGATCGACATTTCCCCAATATTGGTATAAAAATTGTTCAATAGGATGGCTGGGTAAAAGCAACGCATTAGGAGGCCGCCGTTGTGTCTCAATTTGGGAGTCGCATCCTTCAAAGGACAAATTTGAAGGCTGATTCTTATAGCGTCATGAATAAGGCAGTCACTGTTTGAAGGGTCCTTCAAATGTGGCTGACAAATGTGGCCTTCTTTCCCCTGAAAAAAAAAGGTTGCAACAATGCTTCATGGCCCAATGATGGCAGACGCAGTACCCGAAGATATTAATAAGTAAATATAATCATAAAAATAAAATAAGTTTATAAAGGTTTCAGTAACCCTTTTTCATTAAAAATCATCAATATTTATCAATATTGAATATGAAAAATATTCTTTCAGACATATAAATATTTTTAGCTAAATATTTATCTCCCAGGCCTGTCTCTGTTCCATATATAAATTCAATTCAATTCAATTTGTATAGCGTTTTAACAATTGTCATTGTCGCAAATCAGCTTTACACAATCAAAAGAATAAATCATATAAATGACGCATTGATTAAATTCGAAAGTCTATACATATGAATGTCAAATTGCAAACTGCTTCCTTAATGTCTGTTCTAATTTTAGTGAAACTACTACTGTTTTTTTTTTACTCCATTACTAAATAGGTATTGTTGCACCACCAATGAAAATAAGTCTAATGTACCCCCCCAACAGATAGGTTCCACATCATTCTTTTGGTTCTTCCTGTCTTGCCCTTGTAGCTCCAATGTACCTGTAATTGAAACATCTTTTCCCCATCACTCCTTTTTCCATAGCTGCTCTTGTGACAAACTGAAAGATTGGTAGAGAAAACATACATGTCAAAGCGTTGCTTTTAAACTCTCTCCTTAAAGGCAATAGATATGCAAACAGCCTTTTCCCTAGACTCCTACAGAAAAGGATTAAAGTGCTCAATAATTAAATTATGAAATTAAAAAAGTCATTGTGAGAGCATTGGGACCAGAAAACGACTCCACCAAATGCTTTTTAAGGGTTTCAGGCAATCCTAAGTTCATAATTATATTCAAAAAATTGTAAGTTTTTTCTTTCCCTAAAAAGTAACTTCATGCAAAAACTAAAAGGATTTAATGATTTTTTTGTGGCTTTGTCATCTACAATATTAAGAGGAAATCAAGTAATTGCTGTGTGAAATGGTTTCATAGGTTTGGACATGATTTAATAAGGGGGCTGCTAAGTACAGTAATAAATGTATATTTTAAAACACCACATTTTTTCTGTCTGCCATGATTGTTTAGCTTACATTTGTTTAGGTGCTTACATTTCAGGCCCAGTGTCCTAAGGGAGAGATATTTTGGGAGAGAGTTGTCTCAAAGGCATTTGTCTCATGAGCAGTGTCCTTAGTCTTTGCATTTGTCCTTCCCAAAAAGTGCCAGGCTTCGGGATCAGAATGATAGACAGCCATATATGATAAAATATTATTCTGAAACATCTATCATAGGTTATTACACAATGCATAATACGTGTTTACTATGTAAAATGAATAAATGGTTGCTAATGTACAAGATATACTTCCTAGCCAAAAATGTCACTACCTGGATTTAACTTAGCAAATAGGTAAGAGCCTTTTACTGGATAATTACTGCAGTGTTTAATATGTTTCAGCTGGCAAAATGTTATTTAACCCTAACTGATGCAGTGAGTAGCTTCTCATTTTTCAATCAATCATGTCAGAAAACATGTCCTTTGGTCATGGCATAGATGTTACCCTGTTTTTAGAACAGTCAAATTGTTGTATTGCGTAAAGCAAAGAAAACAACTAAAGAGACTGTTAAAAGACTATTGAAAAATTTGGTTAGGATAAGAAAAACAAATCATTAAAACCTTGAAGGACAGTGATTAACCATCATCTTTGTGGAAGAAAAGTAGTGGAACCGCCCTGAATGAGCAGTATGGAAGATAATTTAAATGCTTAGTGAAATCAAATTATTAAAAAAAAAAATCTACAGTAGAACTCATGGATACTGTATGTTCAATAGTCGAAGGATTACTGTATAGCTGTATAGCTGTAAAAACCACTTATTAGTGAGGTTAATTGGGGAAAAATAACATCAATTTTCTAGGGAGCATAAAGAATGGACTGAGATTCTTTAGAACAGATTTACCCTGTTCCTGAGTGATGGGTGCATAAGTTTAAGAAGAGGAGGAGATGAATTGATGCATCAGTCATGCCTAGTGTCTACTGTATAAGCCTGTAGGGGCAGTTTTGTGATTGGGGGAGGGGCGGGGAGAGGCAATTGGTCAGGTCTCGGGTCAGCAACTTTATGTGCCCAAAAAAGGAGGTCAGCTGATTAACTGACTATATCGAATGACCACGTTTTTTCATCAATTAATTTTTTTCTTCTCTGATGGCACAGTCACATTCCAAGATGGCAATGCCAGGATTTGAGCTCAAATTGTGAAAAAAGTAGTTCAGGAAGCTTGAGACAAATTTTTTACACATAAATTGGTCACAGCAGCATCCAAACCTTAACAGCATTGAGAATCTTTGGGATGTTCTGGAGAAGTAGTTCTTGGAGAGAAATTAACAGATGGAAATAAATGTTGTGACTGTGCATAAGCTTTTTAAAATAATGCCATGGCCGTAATCAAACCATAATAAAGTCCAACACAAATTCATTGAAACAATTTGTACAATGTACATTATTACATGAAAATGAAAGCAAATTTTTTTATTTCGACGTAGGCACCGGTGGCGTCAACTAGTTTTCTCATACGGCCAGGGATGGAATGCACAGTCTTCTGAAGGAAATCGTGCCTCCAAGTACTCCAGTGTGCAAGGCTTTGTCTTGTACATCTCCTCCTTTGCGTAGCACCACAGGAAAAAATTACATGGAGTGAGATTTGGACTTCTTGAAGGCCATTAATGAAATCCACAAAATGGAGTGGTGCACCCATAGCTAAACTGACTGTGACTGAGCTTGTAAATTAATTTGCTCATGTTTTTAAATCAAAGGCTTTGTCGCAGTAATACATTAGCCTGTGTTCTTGAACACATTTAACATGTGCTGTCACTTGTAAGTAAGCAATTTTTTACAAGATTTGTTTTTACTGTAATAAAATAAAATAATACATTTAATGGTAGGGATGTTTATTCGTTTGCCTTTTGTAAGAACGTGTCTACGCATTTATTTAAAGTGGTATGATGACATAAATTGTAATCCAAACAAACCTAATCGGCTTAAACAAATGACACATACTGTACGTGTCAGGCCTAGGCTACTACATGCAAGATTCTTTCTCAACATGATGAACTAATGAAAATTATATTTATTCTTTTTCAATGCATTCTAATGTGTAATGTAATTCTATATTTATTCAAATCTATTTATATAACTATGTATATAACGCATGCAGGAAGAGTGTCACATCTGTCGCTCAGTCACTAATGCCTCAGTCACTAATTTTATGTCGATGCTGCAGGCATCTCAGCCTGTCACATGGATAGAAGCAGACTGCTTGCTAACAGGGTGTATCTGAGATTTGCTTGCTTTTCTGTCATACTGACATTAGCACGTCCTTTAAAGCCCAGTGCGAGTGTAGCTGTGTATCGGTCACCCACTTAAACAGATGGATGGTCTGTATTTTTGACACTTTAAGTACGTGGCCATCAGAGTGGTGTAGCTATGATAAATCAAAGATGGGGATAAATGTCACTCTGCCCACAGGCACCTCAGAGGAAAACAGCTTTCCTTCAAGACGTGAGGAGAGGAGAAAAGAGGAGAAATACGAAGGATGCTTTGATTGGCTTGTATATGAACTAGTCTTCTTTTTTAATGGTTGCTGAGGGACAATACTGATCTGGGAGGACATAAGCAGAGGTTAGCTATAGATCTAAGGATGATTTTACCCTTAGGGCTATATTGAGTTGGAGCAACATAAAGAGCTTTGTCTTAGTCGCAAATTAGTGGAGTGGGACAAAACTATTCTGTGTTAATGCACAGGTTTCTGTAAGAAGAGATAAATTTTTTAAAGCTATGAAACAGTCCAAATGCAGTGAGACCTAAATAAAAACAATTGTACAATATAATGTATTTTTAAATTTTCCAAGGAAATTAAATCAGCTGAATGGGAAAATATGAAAACATAGGCTATCGCCATGCTTCACAGTAAGCAAATGTGAAAACATATGCTATTGCCATGCTTCACAGTAGGCAAGGTGTTCTTTTCTTCATAGGCCTTGTTCTTCCTCCTCCAAACATAGCGTTGATCC
>JAOVVB010000049.1:17428068-17446985 GCA_028570985.1 Heterobranchus longifilis
CACCCCCACCCACCCACACACACACACACACACTCATAACCAAGTTGCAGTTTTTGGAGGAAATCAAAGAACACAGGAACACCATGTGAGACTCCACACGGAAAATAACCTGAGCTCCACATCAAACCAGTGACTCTGGTGCTGGAAGGTGCCCACTGCTGAACAATGTAGTTTTTGATTATTTATATGCATCTGAATTTTTCATTCCATACATCTTAAGTAAAGAGTGCTGTAATGGAGTTCCCACAGAGGGGATAAATGCATTCAATTGCAAGAGGAGGAAAGTAGGCATAATAGGATATGAAATTTGTCTACAAGTAATTACATACAGTACAGTTGGTAATAAAAAAATAAGAATCTGAAGATTGTTAGTCAGAGATAAGGCATTTCAATACTCTTGGAGTCCGAATAAATACCCTGTCTTGTCCATAATATAGATCCTGCCTCTGATAGCTGAAGCTGAAACCAAATGATTTTTCATAAAACAACATGCCTCTGACTTTTATCAGCTTTGA
Source organism: Heterobranchus longifilis (assembly GCA_028570985.1). Classification (NCBI taxonomy): domain Eukaryota; kingdom Metazoa; phylum Chordata; class Actinopteri; order Siluriformes; family Clariidae; genus Heterobranchus; species Heterobranchus longifilis. The sequence continues at coordinate 17,428,584 of JAOVVB010000049.1, forward strand.
AACCAAATCCATCATCTGCTTATCTGAGCTGGACAGTGACTGTCTGCTGCCATTTCTTGTTTCAGCACAGCATTTTTTTTTTTTTTACACTGATAAACAGCCTGTGATTGTGAAAAACATCTGTAAGCTTTCTGCTGTTATCTCTGTGTGTGTGTTTGTGGCACTGAGTGCTGCCTTTAATCATACAGGCTGTCCAGCGGGTGATCAGATCTGGTTGAATCTAAATCTTTTCTTTAAAGATAATGTGTTGGACTTGGGTAGCTGCCCTCCTGCTGCGCCTTGGCTACGAGAATGTGACAGACATTTTTATCAGTTTGACCGCTTGTCTCTTTCTCCTGCCACACGCACACACAAACACACACAGCTTTAACAGCAATTTGCATCATCCCTTCAGAAGATATCTTAAAAAAGTTTGTTTGCTAAAATGACATTTTTGCTCAGCATCTGTCTTGGCAAGATAACACAATAAGCATGAGGTTTATATGTCAAAACTAATAGGGTACAAAGCACTTCTTATCCAGTGCAGAGTATTTTAGTCTCAGTAATTAATGTGCGATGCTGTATAAAACTGTGGATACTGTTACTTTCTCCTGCTTTTGTAAGGGTGTGTGAACAGAAGTGACAGACCAACATTTATTCATCTAGTAGGTTTGTATGAGAAAACAGCAGAGATGAAGAGATGTGCCCATGTTATGTCAGTATCATCTTGTCCCCCGTCTGCATACAGACAGTAATAGAGTTTTTTACGAAGACGTGTGGGTCCCTGGGAATGAGAGTCAAACTTTTGTCTTGCAGTAAATAAACACTTTGTTTTCTCGTATTTCTTACACTTACCGATTCGACCATGCATGTAGTGACACCATTTCCTCGGTTCTACTGAGCATCAAGTCTCATCACATTTCATTCTTTACCAACACAAGCCCACTGTCTGTTCTGCAGTGTTTAAAGCAGAACGACTGCAATGACTTATTTCTCTCTTAAAAACTGTAATTTATTTAACAGCAAATATAGCAAAGGCTCTTTCTGAAACAGAAAGCATTTGAAACTAAACCAATGAAGCAAAACCAAAGATGCTGGCAAACAGAAAGCACAGAGCGAGATAAGGACTGACATGCACAAAGGACAGAATAAAATGTTTGTGTAGTGCTACTGTACAGAGCAATTTTTCATTTCACCGCTTCAATGCAGACTTGTGGCCACAAGTAAATTTGAATTCTTTTTGAACTCAACAGCACGTTTAATTATTTTATTGCTTTCATTAATAAACCCATATACACAAAGCTTTTTTTTTCATATTAATATAAATAAAAGTAATGGTTGTTATTGTTTTGTTTTTTTTATTCTTATTTCCAGATGGCATTTCTTCACCCTATGAGAGACCAGTAAATGGTAAGTCAATGTAGTACTCATATCAACTATTTAAGTTTTTATATATTAAAGCCATGATCAAAAGTTTTGAGAATGACCCAAATATTAATTTAAACGAAATTTACTGCTTCAGTGTCTTTAGATCTTTTACTGAAATAATGACCCTTCTTTTTCAAGACCTCTGCAATTCACCCTGGCATGCTGTCAATATACTTCTGGGCCACATCCTGACTGATGGCAGCCCATTCTTGCATAATCAATACCTGGAGTTTGTCGGAATTTGTAGGTTCTTGTTTGTCCACCCGCTTCTTGAGGATTGACCACAAGTTCTCAATGTGGGGTTACGGTCTTGGGAGTTTCCCAGCCGTGGACTTTGGAAAATTTGATGTTTTATTCACTGAGCCACTTAGTTATCACTTTTAGCTTATGGCAAGGTGTTTCATCATGCTGGAAATTTGTGAGTAAGCCCACTCCCTTGGCTGAGAAGCAACCCCACACATGAATAGTCTCAGGATGCTTTACTGTTGGCATGACAACACGTGACATGACAGGACGAACAATGCATTTTCCAGCATGATGGAGCACTCTGCCACCATAAGGCAAAAGTGATAACTGGGTGGCTCAGGGAACAAAACATTAAAATTTGGGGTCCATGGCCAGGAAACTCCCCAGAGCTTAATCCCATTGGGAACTTGTGGTCAATCCTCAAGAGGCGGGTAGACTAAAAAAAAACTACAAATCTTGACAAACTCCAAGCACTGATAATGCAAGAATGGGCTGCCATCAGTCAGGATGTGTCCCAGAAGTGGATTGACAGCATGCCAGGGTGAATTGCAGGGGTCTGAAAAAGAAGCGTCAACACGGCAAATACTGACTCTTTGCATAAACTTGTAGTAATTATTAATAAAAGCCTTTAATTCCTTTGAAATGCTTGTACTTATACTTCAGTATACCATAGTAAAAGATCTAAAACACTGAAGCTGCAGACTTTGTGAAATTAATATTTGTGTCATTCTCGAAACTATGTGCCATGGCTGTATTTCACATACTGTACTGAACATAACTTATGAGTGACTCGGAACAATGCTAATAAACTATTTTTCATACTGTACTTTAAATACTATCAAATGATTACACCCTGATTATCTGGTCCAGAATCTATAATCATTTGAATTGTGCAACTGGTTAAATATACAGATATCAATTTAATACAGAGATTAAGAGGCATTAAAGAGAAAGCAAGCATAATGTTGATGATGAATAGAGACAGAATGATGGAGAGTTTACAAGCTGTGCACACACAGAGTGCATTTCCCAGAAGCATGGCCTCCTGCCATAAATGCATGTAAAATGGAAAATTCACGTCAAATTATTCTGCAATTAAAACATCATAGGAGATATATTTAATAGTTTCCAAGACATGATAAATAATTTTCATGGATCGCCGCATAGAGGTACAACTTATACCTGATCACATTACAAGTAAAATCTTGTTTAATAAGGTGAATTTATCATTTTATCATATGAATTTTATCATAAAAGATGAAACAAAAAAAGATGCATCGTAATAAGGACAGTCAATAAAAGCACAAAATGGACAGAATATTTTTGGTATCTTCCAAGCTGACAGGGAACAGTCCCATAACATAACGTTCTTCTTATGTTTTTAGGCGTTTCTGCTGCAACATTATATAACTACTGTGAATAAGGTAATATTCTCAAAATGTTCAATAACCAAACCTTAATGAGGTTCTTAGAACAATCGCTGAATAACTTAATGGGAACCGAACTTGAAGACGATTGGAACGCATGGAACGACAAGATTAGAACAACAAGAATGCTAATTATGCAAATCAGTTGATTGTTTTAATTTGGTTAATATTATTTTGGATTGCGGTGCATTTTGTACAAATCAGTATGGGCGAGTGTGTTTTTCTGCTGCATCCCAAGGCTGGTACAGATTTAAACACTGTTTAAGTAAAAGGCTGTTTGTGAATTCAACAGCTGGCTTTTACTGTAGTAGCCATAGGTGTGTTGTTTGTTCTTATGTGTTACAGATAAAATGCTGGTTGTCTTTTAGTATCTGGGTGAAGTTGATGCCAAAAAAAGAATCTGGTTCGTGCCTAAATAAAATGCCAACAACTCACCATAATTAAGCAGAAGATTACATGTGTGTCAGCACAAAAAATCGAAACGTTGATGTGATCTATATAAGGAATCGCTAATATTGTGCGTAGTGGCAAATCTGTACTGCCTAGCAACACAATATGTGCACTTTCTTTCTCTCTCTCTTCATTCTCTAGATACTGCTTACATGGTGTATATGTGTCTATGCTTTCACATGATCAGCTCTTATTAAGAAGATCTTATCTGTGGGATTTCTATTAGGTTCTTGTATTGGTTTCAGCTCCTGTGGCAGACTATTACTTTTTTACGACCTGAAATGAGATGGTTAAGGAACAGCAGGATCTGGAATAAACCTATAATTCTGACTTTATTAAATGAAAGTGTTTTACTGGGTTGGAATGCTAGGGTCTAACGCGGATGTGTATTTGTATTTTGTATCTTCCAGTTTTTTCGATGGAATATGTGGAGGATTCTTGGAAGGAAAAACCAGCGCCCCATGACGATTTAGTGCAATTTCTGCATGAAGAGGGATTAGCTCAATTTTACTCAGTAACTGACAATTAATATCAACTGGCACACACATGCAGCCTTACGCTGCTTTGCCTGAAGCACAATCACTAATGGATAGGATGGTACATGATATTCATCGCCCTAAACACACATAAAACCCTCCATAATGCCTTCAAAAGTCTCATGCTTATATGTGTTGACAGTGGTTTGTTGGGCAAGTGCCCTATGGTATCTGAGCATATCCAGACCCACGACGTCGTTAGTTGGGCAGCTGACGGTGCCCACACGCAAAACCGTTAAGCCACAAAGAACCGCCAACACCACGTTTAACAACATCCGAACCCGCCCTTTAAACCCCCATGCGTTCGATTTCATCGTTAACGAGCCCAAGAAATGTGAGACCAACGTGCCCTTCCTGGTGATCCTCATTAGCACGACACATAAGGAATTTGATGCTCGGCAGGCGATTCGGGAAACATGGGGGGACGAGAGCACGTTTAGCGACCTTCGCATCATAACTCTCTTCCTTCTTGGCCGCAGCACAGACAACATGCTCAATCAGATGGTGGAGCAAGAGAGTCAGATCTTCCATGACATCATAGTGGAGGACTTTGTGGATTCCTACCATAATCTGACTCTAAAGACGCTGATGGGAATGCGTTGGGTGGCCACGTTCTGTAAGGAGGCCAAGTACGTGATGAAGACAGACAGTGACATTTTCGTCAACATGGACAACCTGGTGTACAAGTTGCTAAAACCGGACACTAAGCCTAGACGGAGGTATTTTACGGGCTACGTAATAAATGGCTCACCTATTCGGGATATGCGCAGTAAGTGGTACATGCCCAGAGACCTGTACCCAGAAAGTAAGTACCCCCCGTTCTGCTCCGGCACAGGCTATGTCTTCTCAGCAGATGTGGCTGAGCTGATCTATAAGACTTCGCTTCATACCCGCCTGCTTCATTTGGAAGACGTTTACGTAGGAGTTTGCTTACGGAAGCTTGGCATTCACCCGTATCAGAACAGCGGTTTCAATCACTGGAAAATGGCTTACAGCCTGTGTAGGTACCGCCGAGTAATCACAGTGCACCAAATCTCTCCCGAAGAGATACACCGGATCTGGAACGACATGTCCAGCAAGAAGCACCTCAAATGTTAGTAACGCCTGAGGAATTCCATCTATCTGTATTGATCTTTTTATACACAGAACATAAAAAGACACTTTGTGCATCTGTGAACCATGGAGAGCATACAGTATAGAGAGAACAGTCTGTGACACCTTGACCTTCTTTTCTAAGTAGGAAAAGGCCAGATCAAGATCATCTAACAGAGAAGAAAATGCTACTGTTGGTGTGCAACTGTAAAGTACACGGATAAATATGTCGACTGTGTGTTCTTGCCATGCCAGTCTAATTGCATCAAGAGAGGGTGCGCTTTTTTTTTTTCTTTTTTTTTAAATGCATAAACAGTTTTCTGCACTGTAGTAATTCAGCTCATCTGCGAAACAAAGGTGCAGTCTGGATTAAAACCAAACATGAATGTCCTTGATATTTTCTTTCATTGCACATAGTTTTGTTGGATCTAATTAAAAGTGTTGATGTGTTCAGCACTTGTTTAAAAAATTTCCAACAGATGCTTTTTTTTTCACACTGTCGTTCCATTTGTTTACATATTGGTGTGTTCAAAGAAAAATGACTCTTTTTTTTGGAAAGAAAAAAAGTGAAGATGTATTACTCATTATTTATAATAACAGCTATAACAAAAAATAATTTATTTCCATACTTAATGCTTAGCTACTGTCCTTACATCAGATCCAACTGGCTCATCTTTGTATTATTGCTGCATACGTATAATATATATTGATTACTTACCAGTTAGTACTAAGTATCCTATAAAGCGCATTTACTGTGTTTGGTAAAAGGCACTATGAAGACGTTCCTTGGAGGAATGTTTTAAGATGTATATGTTACATATTAATCTATATGAAGAACTTTAATGAAAATGATGGAACGTGGAAACTTTATATTTTCTAAAAACTTAATTGTTGGGGCCAAATTTGATTTTTCCTGTGTTTATTTTTTTATTCACTATGTGTGACATTGTGAAAAGCATAAACAATGGGAAAACTGTCCCCATGGGAGGTTATTGTATTGTTGTGTTATACTGTGATTTTTTTTTTTTTGACATAAAAAAATGCAAGCATACAGCAGCTTCTTTTAAGTATTTATCTCTCGTTATATTTGCATTCATTTGCATGCAAGGTCTATGATCCATTGCATTTTTTTTGCATATTTGTTTCCATGTTTACTGGGTATTAATGTACTCTATGGGCAGTACGGTGGCATAGTGGTTAGCACTGTGGCCTCACGTCTCCCGAGAAGATTTCACGTTCTCCCAGTGGTTTCCTCCACATGCAAGTTAGGTTAATTGATGTTTCCAAATTTCCCATAGTGTGTGTGCTTGTGCCCTGTGATTGATTGATCCTGGGTATATCCCACTTATTGCATATGCCCCAAGATCCCTGCGATAGGCTCCAGGCTTCCCGCTACCTGATACAGGATAAATGGTATAGAGAATAAGTAAGAATGTACTCTGGGGCTGTATTCGCACAGAATCGTATCTTACCAGTAAATTCTCCCAAACTGCACTAAATGCTGGCAAGAGTTTCTCTTTAAAAACCTATTAAAGGGAATCACTGAAAGGAACTGTTGCTATGAATTTCCTGAACTCAGATGGAGACTTGGGATAGATCCCTCTGCTATGGATGACGACATGCCTGCAGATTAAATATTGACAGTGAATGGCTAATGCAGTTGTGAGTGACCTGCATGGTAAACACATTAATGAATCACAATATCATAAAAGTCAAATGAAAGCAAAAGCAGATACAGATGCGAGCTCACACCTCCAGGCTCCCCCGTTCAATCCTGAGCTTGTGATATTGTCTGCAGAGCACTCATCCACACACACACACACACACACACACTTTCTAGACACACAGTGCTACACTATGTAAACTGGCTATGCTAAAATTACCCCAAGTGTAAAGAAGTTTGTGAAGGTGTACACGGTGTCCTGTGACTGAATGGTGATGCATCCAGTTGCCACCCGATAGAATATAATCACAATACCCGGGTGCCGATTCGATTCAAATGCCGATTCTATAAGTATCATGATATTTAAAGGTTTAACATTTTTAAACCTTTAAATGAAGTTTCATGATTAGTTACAGTAAATGTAGCACGTTCCTTATAACATTTCTCACTTAAAAAAAAAGCACAGAGTTTAAACAATACAAAAGCTCTTAACATACAAGTGTTAGCATAAGAGTAGCATTTAACTGCTTTTAGCATTTCTAAGCAAACTTAGCAAATGATTCACTCCTTCCACAGGGAACGAAAATGCGTAAATAGTTCAAAGTGCGCCACCTGTAGGAATATAAAGTAATGGTGACATTTTATCTTCTCAAATGCTTCCAAAGTCTCAAAGGCAAAACTCAACTTGACGGCTTCGAACACACATGATTTTTGACTACTTTGTGCTCACAGTGTTTTGAGACTGGTGTAAGCACGTGTAACGAGTGTGTTTGTGTTTGAGACAAATTCGCTTGGAGAAAAAGGCAGATCGGAGGCTTTTAACGGATGCAATTTTTGATAATGTGACACCATAAAATGTGTTTCTGTTGCACCACTTGGAAGTTTCTGCACTCAGTACTGTATTATAAATGTAAAAAGGTTTTCAAAAAATTTGGTTTTGGAGTCAGTGTGATGATACATGAATCATCACACAAAAGATTTGTGATTTATAACCCAAATAGATTTTTTTCTTCCTCTCATCTATCTAACATCCAGGGTATATTACTGTGCAAATCGTTGGATTTCTGAATCCACCAAAACCCCTGACTACAATAAAGTGCTTACTGGTGATGAAAACAAACAAAAAAAATCACTTTGTGCGCTTCCCTTCTTACCCTGATTTGCCCGTCCCTCTGGAATAGGGTTCATCTGGACTCATCAGGACACATAACCTTTTGCATTGCCCTCGAGACCAAGCTTTATTCTCCCTAGCAAACTGAAGTGTGTTTTTCGGATTAGTCTCACTAGCAAGTGGTTTTCTTCTGGCAACAAAGCCATTTAGTCCCAATCCTGTAAGTTCTCATCATGTGTGTGTGTGTGTGTGTGTGTGTGTGTGTGGAAATGCTCATTCTTCACCTTTAAAGATAGCTTTGCTTTCTACTGTATACTTATTTACAGTAGATTTAAACTAGTTGTTTCCTTTTGGTTGAGCAGAATAAAAATGTTACTGATTTCATACATATAAATAAGCTTCTAGATTCTCACATCAGATATACTGGCAAATTACTGCAGTTTAACATTTTGAAGTTTATAAACATGAAAACCTATTTGATATTTGAAACCTATTGGACAGTAGAGATTTCTGTGCCGTATGAAGGAAACACTTTTTCATATTCTTCTTTTTTTCTCTCTCTTCCAAGTCCTTTGCAACCTCATGCCGCAGGTTTTAATTTACTTTAAGTTCACTATGAAGAACAATCAGCCAATCATGGTCAGTACTCATGTATCAAAACTGATTAAATCACTACTAATTATGTAATTTTAATCAGGTGAAGACAGGAGTCATTACGTAATGTAAAATATGTTTTGTGAGTGATATTTGTAGTTCAACTTTCATGGGGCCAAGTAGCAGAAAGCCGTGTAAATGTAATCTCCAGCTGCACTGCACTATGTAATAGAGGTGCCTGCCCTTAACCACTCCACTGAAATACTTACAAATGGCACAATACCTTTATTTTTTTATTTATTTTTAAGCATGCAGTCCTTAAATATATGTAACACATGAACCGGATTGCGCTCTTAATCATCCATAGCCACATGGTATTGTTTGTGATTCAGTCTAATGGCTTAGAAGTCTTCTGGTGCGAGTTTTTACAGACCTGCTTCCAAGGCTACACAGTACTGTCGCAATTACAGAGAGGAAAAAAATAAAGAAATAACGGCGTACTTAAGATGAATACACCCCTTTTTTCAAGCCTCAAGATCCGTTGTGAATACGGCCCTTGGTTTAGGATGCGAACTACTTTTATGTCATTTCTGAGTATGACATCTTTCCATTCCTTCAGCTGAGTGCTTTTTAAGGAGACTGATTTAGAGGTTTCATTATCATTACCACATGTGCATTTCCTCTGAATAGTCTTTATCTTCTGATTACAGGATCATAAATGTCTTCTTGCTTCCAGCTACAGAGAAAATTGCAGTAGGTCTGCAGGTGTCCAACAACCATTAGTGTAGAATAATTTCCATTTTAAGCATGTGAGGAAGGTGAAATCCAATGTTATGAATTTACCCCAAAGAGCAGAAGCAGACCAGAATTTTCTGAATTGCAAATTTTTTTTGCAATTCACCACAACTCACCACCCTGAAGGACTCATCTGCTTCCAACTTTGGCAAACAATGTAATTTGGCTGGAAGCCTAGTGATTACAAGTCGTGCCAAGCAATCCTGTCACCAAACTCTCTTAGTGCCAGTGACATATTGAGTCAATCTTTGGGATTTCCAGCATGCGGCTCTGAGATGCACCGAGAGCCAGCGTGGCTATTTCAGGCCAGGAATGGCTGGTTTTATGCGATGGTGGGCATGAAGATGATGTTATAAACATTAAAACAATATTGATCTTACAGACTCATTTACACATGAAATACACGAGCGAGCTCAATCACTCTGCGGTGCAGAGCGGTGTTTGTTGTGATATACACAGCAGTGATTACTGGATATAAATTTATCAAACAGCCCAGCTGGCTCTGAAGTTCAGTAAAGCCTATACACAATCATGGTGACAAATGGGTGAGTAGAATTTAATTAGACTTCATAATAAACCAATAACTGATTTCCTTCATGAGTTATGATGATGTAAAGATGAAAATTGGTAAGCATATTTGGAAAGGATAATGACGGTAATATTTAATTCTAGCACCTGGCAGTCCAGTCTTTTAATAATCATCCTTTTATGATTTGCTATTTTGCTGAAACGGTGCAGAAAATCCAAAACAACACAATGTCTTAAAATAATATTTATTGTAATATTAAGCATATATTTTCAAGTACAGTTGAAAATGGAGTAATCTGGAATAACCATACTTGTTTTTGGAATCATGACTAATCTCTCGTACAGAAGTCATCATCTTTTGGTTCTGAAAGTCCTTCCGTTAGAAAAACCAGACAGATGCATGCTGGCTGATGCAGCAAGATATTGCGGCTACTTCTTTATACTCAGCAGCTGGCTTTTTTCCCTCCATCATATCACAGTTCAGGTGTGCGTTACAGTTATAATGATCTTTCTGTCATCGACAAAGCTTTAGAGGTTAAATCTGGCGGGTTTTCCAAGGGAGAAGCACGGGTACATTGCACAATCCGAAATCAAAGTGCATTAAAGCTTTTGTCATTTCAACGTAAGCTGGTTGCCAGTGAAAATACTTTTAAATGGAGCTATCGGCTGGAAAGCAATTCTGCTCGGTTTAACGACATGACTCAGTCTATGCTTTAGACAGCTTCAGCTTGTTACCTGTGTTCTTAGGCACGGATTAATGAACAAGGCACCTCTAGCAGTTAAGCATCAACACTGTCCTGAAACATAAAGCAAGTACATTTGCACATGGCAGCATTCAGGTCTCGCCTTCCTATATCCTGTGTGGGACACGGTTTCATTCACTCTTAGTGGATTAAATATTTCGCGTACATACAGTACAGATCACTTTCAACACAGTATTCATTACAGAATCAAGGATAATAATGTGCTTATTTTTTTTCTCTATAAATAACTTTAGGAGGAGGTGAATAACTGATTTAACACCAAATTTTGCAGTGTTAATGTGCGCATCAGAAAAGTTCATCTTTCAAAACGAGGAAAGGAAAATTGAAGGCTTTTCCCAATAATAATAATAATAATAATAATAATAACTTTGCTGAAAATAAATGTAACATAATTATAATGAAAATCTCTAAATCTTTCTCTTTTTTCATCATGATTGCTGGCTATAGCCACCTGAGTGCATCAAGTTAGCAGAGCTGAAGGGAAGAGAGAGGTGAAAAGTTGAGGACAGACATTGCAGGAGCAGAATGTAGGGCAAAGGAAGCTGACTGTGTGTGTGTGTATGTGTTACTTAATTATTGACAGAATGCTTAGTTATTGACAGTTAGAAGGTAATTAAATTGAGGATAGGACTGAGAGGAGTTTGAGCTGGGAGCAAGCTGGAGATGGCTCCTAAACCCTCAGTCTGCACTTTCTAGAGCATTCAGTCTCTCCGTTCAAAGCCTTCGTCCTCCTCCCATCCTCTTCCTCTTCCCTCAGAGGTACGCCATCAGGTAACACTGAGCTGGGCAAAGCCAATTAGCTTCACCTCGTCAGGGATTTCTGTACTGTCACAGCCAGATGCCTATACGAAAACACAAACACAAGATTAGGTTAGGCAGGTATCCTGGGATATATACTACCCCTGCTCTGTTTAATTTAATACATGCCCTGTGGTCATACCAATTTGTACTTGTAAGCACCAATTCCAAAAAATAAATCACATTGTACTGTAGGTGCGAAATAATTTATTTATAGAATCTGCCATAATAAATATGCACGCAAGCAAAAGTTGGAGAAAAATGTAGGGGGAAAAAAAACTTAGTTGGAGAATTAAATTGGTTTAAATTATCAGATTTTACAGCTAGTGGAGGACGTCAAAAAGGGGAAAAAAAGCTAGCATTAGGAGAACCATGCAAGTGTGATTACTGACAGAACTAAGAACATGTTGTGTTTGTCTTTAGTTTTGGGAACCCAGTAGGATCAGCGATCAGTAAATATGAGGATCTGTGTGAGGGAAGGTGTGTGGGCGTGTATACGTTCTGCAGATGACGAGATGTAAAAGTGCTGTTGCATTGGATCCATTCAATCTGCCTCTGCTCAGCATTTTATGGTCCCTACAGATGATGCATGACCCGAGCATATCTATTTTCAGCCCTGACTCCTGACTGAGAGAAAGGTAAGCATGGGCACACGCTCGCACTGAGCAACCTCCTGCACAGCTCAAGAGCAAACTAACAGATTTTCAAACAAAGCCTTGGTGATTATACGTTTCTTTGAATCCACCTGAAAAGGAGAAAGTCATTTCTGTCCTCTCATACATTACAAGAGGAGTCATTTCATATGCATTAATTTAAAAGTTGCTGTGGGTAAGAATACCTGACAGATGACGACAAAGGAAAATTATTTATTAGCTGTGTGTGTGTGTTCTAAGCAGTGCACGCACTGGGCTTTTGTGTCATATAGATTTTTTCTTTTTTTTTTCTTTTTTGCAAAACAGACTTGGCACTTGTTATGAGAAGCTGTAAGAAACTAATCAATAGGAACGAAGTCTTCCAAAATGAGATGAACAAAGAAAAAAAAACTGTATCAGGAAGCAGAAAAAAAATATATGAATGGTTGAAAAGCATGTCACGTCTAAAAAATTTGTCTGGAAATGCTTTGCGTATGCAAATCAGAGACTTTGTATCTGTGCGGCGGCGGTCCTTATCACAGCTCCCACACACTCTGAGAGGCTGCAGAGGGCCAGAGGGGCGATCGATCTTTTTTTCGCAGACACTTTGCCTCACGTAGATGGAACAGATTTTGGCAAGACAGCACTGAACAATTTACAGCCGAGCTGGGAGAGTTGTGGGTGTGTTTTACAAAGCTGAAAGGGCCGGCGATGAAAAACACATCTCTGTTGACACCTTTCCTTTCACTACAGGCAGCCAATAAGGGCAGCACTTTGCTGAGGAGACCGCTACACAATTACATGCGCCACATAAATCCTCCCAGTGAAATGTTATGAATTACAGGGAGAGAAAACGGCAAGGGACTACATGTTTCCTGGGAGTGCACCTGCCCGATCACAAATATATCATCTCGGTCTGATATACCCGAGTAAATATGTGTTTCTGTCTCATATTCGGCATGATGCATTGGGGCAATGTTTTTCTTAAGACAAAGAATCGGAATTTGTGGTTTTCAACAGCATTTACATTACATTATATAGCAGGGATACTGAATAAAAAATTAAGATGGTCCATTTATAAAAATTTTCTTCGAGCTGAAATTTTCTTCCCGAATTTCATGTTTGTGTTAGGATTCAGCCTGCGATGGATTGGCACCCTGTCCAGGGTGTACCCCAACTTGTGCCCTAACGTTCCTCTGGTTCCAGGCCCTGACGCGACCCTGTATACAGAGTCTATGATGGCCTTGTATACCTCCTTGCATTTGTACAAATAACAAAAAATAAATCTTTAGTGAATCTTCATTTGCACGCTGCTGGGCTGTAAATGAATGTGAAATAACTATGAGAGCTCATTATGACAGAGCAACTAATTTGGTAATTTTTTTTATTCACCTCGGACTGTTGCTTTTTATCAGCGCCACAGTTTCGGAATGAACGAGTAGTGAACGAGTAATGAATGAGTATGAGATGAACTGGTTTTAAACTTCACGCAGGAAAAATAAGCACATACTGATCTGTCCATTCATCTTTGAAGGTTTAGTTTTCATAGTCTACTTTCCTTTTCTTTGAGTAAGTCAAGCTTTCGTTTCTGTTTATTCTGCTTACACAGTTTACTGTGTATAGATAATTGTGTTGATTAGTTCTGTTGAGTGACACACTCACCTTGAGGGGAAAAATGCGCTAGATTACTGGTATATTTTCTGGTATATTATCTCATTTATCAGAAAAGCATCAGGGTCTGGATGGAACTGTCACTTGGTCTGGATCCACTCCAGATTTAGTGATGTCTACTTTATACTACTGCCATGTAATACAAGCACTTGCTTTTTAATCAGAAAGGAAAATTATGTAAAATATTTGATAATATAAAAGCAAAAGACAATTAAAAAATACTTTTAAAAAAAGTAAAAGTCTTGTATGATAAAGTGGATATAAAACATGCCCCTGGTAAAAATGCACATTTTTAGAATAGAAAGGTTAAACCAAAATAAATCATGCTTGACAATTTTTCTACCTTCATTGCCATATAACAGCTAACAAAATTCAAGTAAGAAACTAATAGAAATATTTTAGGGAAAAATCCTGGTTGCATTAATGTGCATAGACTCTTATCATGAAGCATGTGACTTTGCTTAATATTAACCCAACCACTTTTAAACTCATGTTCAAAACTAATTATCCATGGTTATGGGAATGATTATCATTATCATAAAAGTGATTCTGATTCACCCAAATTTATTCCATCCATATCTTTTGGTTTAATTCAGTTGTTGAAGCCATGGTCGGCAAAGAGCTTACAAAGCATGTACATGAATCTTACTGTCAAAAGATATCGATCAGGAGAGGGGTACAAAAGAATTTAAAAAACATTCAATGTACCATAGAACAGCATGAATGCTATCAGCAACAAGTGGAGAAAATAGGCCACCACAGTGATGTTACCAAGAACTGGATGTGTCTCTGAAATTGAGAAAAGGACAAGAAGAAGTTTTATCAGGGAGGCTGCCAAGATACCTACAGCAACATTAAAGGAGCTGCAGGAATATCTGGCAACTCCTCGTCACTGTTTGTGACAACAATCTCCCAAAAAAATAACAATAACCCAAGCCAACATAAGTTCTGCCAAAACAGTCACACACTCTACCTAAACCATGTGGCAAAAATGAGTTATGGTCTGATGAGATCAAAGAAAAAATATCTGGGCATAGCTTATCACCCAAAGAGCACCATACCCATGGTGAAGCACAGTGATGGCGGCATCGCACTATGAGGCTTCACTCTCTTCTGCTAGGATTGGGGGTCTAGTCAAGATAGATGGGGTGATGCAAGGTCATGGAATCAAAAGACAGCTGAAGCTGAGGAACAATTTTACCTTGCAGCATGATGGCCCCAAACCACACTTCCAAGTCAACAAAAAAGACTATGTTTTTGAATAGCCCAGTCAGAGCCTAGCTCTAAATCCTGTCAAGAACCTGTGAAGTACACAGAAAGTCCCCTCACAGTTTGAAAGCCTTTTTTGCCAGGAAGAGTAGAAAATTTGCAAATCAAGATGTGCCAAGGTTAAGGATTTTCTAGTTCTTTTCTTTCCTTATTTTTTTGTTGTTGTTGTTAACTACATTTTCTTAGTTGCTTCAGTAAATCACATTAACCAATAAGAACCCAGACCCATTTCTTCTTTAAGCTGCTGCATTAAGTTAATCACATTAAAGCTGGAAAACATGACATGTAGTTTTAAAACTATATCCACTACACAAGTTGGTGGCATGCTTTTATCTATATTGGAGGTTAGCATAAAATAGAGCTAACCTCTAGTAGCATATTGCCATTATAAATTCATCAACCATAACATTAAAAGCACTGACAGGTAAAGTGAATAGCATTGATTGTCTCCTTGTACTGTGTGGACAGCTTTCAAGGGGATGGATATACAGTATATTAGGCAGCAAGTAAAAAAACAGTTCTCGAAGTTGATGTGCATGAAGCATAATGATCACACTGTGATTTCAAGGGCCACACTGTAATGACTAAAAGGCTGGGTTAGAGCATCTCCAAAATGCTCTTGGAGCAGGTCTTTTGAGGTGTTCCTGGTATGCAGTGGTTAGTATCTACCAAACATAGGCCAAGGAAGAAAAAGTAATTGGTGTCCAAGGCAAGCCTATTTGGGCAAATCCGACAGAGGAGATGTACTGTACTATAGCACACTTTCAAAACCCACAGTGCATTACAACTTGCAACTACAGTAGCAAAGCTGTAGACTGGTCAGAGTGCCCATGCTGACCACTGTCCTCCACAAAAAGCTCTTTTAAAGGACACACAAGCATCAGAGATGGAGCAATGGCTCCAGGATGCATTATGGGAAGAAGCCATGCATGTAAGACAGTGTCATGATCTAGGCAATGTTCTGCCGAAGAAGTCTGGGTCTTTGCATTTATCTGAATGTTACTTTGACACATAACACCTACCACAAATTGTTGCAGAACAAGTACTCCCTGAGGGCAGCGGTTTCTTTCAGCAAGGTAATTCACCCTTGTCGCACTGCAAAATCATTTAGGAATAGTTTGAGGAACAACGAGTTCGAGGTGTTGACTTGGCCTCCAAATTCTCTAGATCTTACTCAGGTCAAATATCTGTGGGATGTGCTGAACTAACAAGTCTTATCCATTAATGCACCTGAATGCATCCATGAATGCGTGCCTGATCGATGTATGGCTCCACGTATAGTCCACGTTATAATCACCACATTAAGTAATGCAAATGTGTTTTAGTTTAATGACATGACTAAGGTTAACAAATGACGCCCAATCCAACCATCTCATAGAGCTGCTGCTCCTCATAAATGAGCCTGTTCGAGTTCCACTAGATTCATGGATGATCAAACACATTTTAGTTTGCTTTCATCATAAAACAGGCGTAGACGTGTGCTTTCAAAAAGAACCCTTGAGTAGATAAGCTGTGATTTGCCAGCGGAAACGGGCAGCTGCTGGAGAAACATTCCAGCACGCAGCACGCAGGATCAGAGAGGAGAGAGCAGTGCACTACAGCACAGATGTTGTTTACCTCCACTGCAATGCTCTAAAGGAGTGATCTAAATGAGTGATTAAAAATGGTGTGGAACATATTGCACGATTCACTGCAATTCATGTATTTAAGTCCCCTGATATCCCAAAACTGGAAGACCACATTGTCCTGGAGAACATGGCACAAAAATACTGTACATACGTCATAATAACGCATGATTTATGATAGGCAGCAAGAAACGGCACCATAAAAAAGAAGAACTACAGCACCCCTTTTTAACTTTTTAAGAAGGACCACAGCACCATTTATCTACCCCAGCTCAGTATCTAGAAGAGCTCTCTACACAAGCATCTGCCCTGACAGAGACTACATCATAATCCTCACAGAAGCCTCTGTAATGTTTGGCCCCAGCGGGATTCACACTAATGCTTTCCCATTTAACTGATTCGAGTTTAATTGTATAAAGGCTGTCAAGAAATAATGTCAGCATGCAGATATACACATTAAAACTAAATTATTAAGATTTTCAATCATGCTTGTAGAGTAGAGTATCAGTGATAAAGGAATGACACTGCTGAGTAGACATACAGTATGATGCATCATAAATCACCACTGAATTAAGGGAAACAGTAAAACAGAGTGTAATTTAAAATTACATCCCTTTTCTGCACAATTGATAACTTTCCAAGGCTTCCCGCTAGAAACACCTACAGGTGGAAAAAAAACAACTTTTTTTTTTATTATTATTCGAGTGATGATAGTTTGCTCTGGAAAATCCACTGTGTTTGTGTTTGCTATTGTTTTTCTCAAATTTTCTCAGAGATCAGTACAGGGAACAAACATTCTTTCGGCTGCTCCTGACAACGAGTCACTACAGTGGACCATCCTATCTGCATACAACATGCCACAGGTTTTATGCCAGATGCCCTTCTTGACCCAACCTTCCACATTCTATCCAGACTTGGGACCTAAGTGGCTGGGAATAGAAACTGAGCCTTCTGCATGGCAGGCAAGAAGCCTAACCCTGTGCGTTAATTTGCCAAAAAATACTACAGCGAAATTTCCTGCACCCCATGTTTGTCATGAATCAGTTCACGCCTGCTCTCTCCCTATCATACGAATCAGGATGAGTGAAAGTTAATGTGCTTCCTCTGAGACACATGAAGCCAGACAAGCACACCGATTCAAAGTGGTGCTCATGTTGCATCACAGGTCAGCATAAAACACATAAGAACAATAAGAACAATATCTGCCCTCATCTGCATAAATTAGCTTATAGATGACCATAACTGGTAGTAGAGAGAGCATACGATCCCTCCCACCCAGTTTTTTCTCTATAGACTCCCAGCCATGGATAACTTCTTTGGCAGCAATGGGATTTAAACTTAACATCTCCTGTCAATACATGCAACACTTATCTGTTGTGCCCTCAAAAAGCCCTCAAAGCTAAGATTTCACCTATTACAGTAAGTGACCCAAAAGCACTTCTTGTTCTTGTTTGTTTGTGAGAAATAACATTAAAATACACTCCGCACATGAAAGGCGCTATTGAAGAAAAACTTTTTCAGCCATTTAACCTGGCTTGGTTTGTTTGTTGTTTGGATCAATTCCAAAATTTTATTAGTTCATGTCACAGTGATAATTCAACAGAAATTCTACAAACATTCATCATATATTCTTGAGACTTTGCACTAATGAGGATTTGTAAACACGTACTTGATTAATTCCATATCACAATACTGATGTCTCTTTAATCTGGCATATGCGTAACTCATCCCATAACTTCTTACTCCAGTACACCTATTCTGAATGGCATCTACGCTAATTCTCTCCATCTCTTC
>JAOVVB010000049.1:17507212-17523461 GCA_028570985.1 Heterobranchus longifilis
CCTCAGCTGTTGAGAAGGCACAGCACACACATTGCTGGTTCCAATCCTGGATAACAATGGGGGAGTTTTAACTATATATATATAAGACATGGTTTCCCAAGGTTGCAGTGGAAGAAAAACTGTGGTTTACACAGGTCCATGACCGGAACCCCATTGAACATAATTACATAATTTGGATGAACTGTAATAACTGGGCTTCTTGCTCAAAATCAGTACTAGGCCTCACTAATGCTCTTGTGGTTAATTGAGCACATATCTCTACATCCATGTTCCAAAATCTAGTAGGAAGTATAAAAATGGATGTGATGGGGAGGTGTCCATTTACTTCTGGCCATGTGATTTAGGTGGCACGGTGGATTAGTGGTCCGCACTGTCTCCTTGCACCTACAGGTCCAGGTTTGATTTCCGCCTCGGGGTCCGTGTGCAAGAAGTTTGCATGTTTATTTGCATGTTCTCCCCGTGCTTGGTGGGTTTCCTCCCACAATCCAAAGACTTGCGGATTATGCTAATCGGTGTTCCCATATCGCCCGTAGTGTAAATGCGTGTTTGAATGTTGACCAATGGTCCTTCCACGGGTTTTCAAATGAGAATAAATACAATGGTAATCACCATTGGCCTCCACGATCCCTAGTTGGACTACAGAGCTTCCTAGATGAGTGGATGGGATGGAGATTTTAACAGGGATGTGTACCTAGTAAAAGTCTCCTAATTTTATTATGTAGATTTTATCAACTTGTCATCATTTAAATGAAATGAAATGGGTACCTTTTGCACTGAGAAATAAAAGCTATAGCCTTTTATCTGCTAATGCCCATTAAATGTTAATAAGGTATAAATAAAAATGGTTGTAAGATCCAATAAAATTCATTTAATATTGTACACTTTTGTCTCACTGGAGCCTTTGTATCAAATTCGGCTCGACGACCATTTAACTTAAGGTTACAAGTTGTCTTCAAACTCTGAACCTCATGCGGAAGGAAATTTTACGAACATTGGAAGTGATGAGAAAGAGAACGAGAGGGAGAGCAGTTGGAGATTTTATTCGACTTTGGATCTTGGTGTGAAACTGCCGTCATAAACTGTCTCCAATAAGACCCTGCTCCCTGAAAGCTACAATGTTTTATTCATTACTATATCCATAATGCAGGGATTTTCTCTGTAAGTAAATACATAGCACAGAACTTTCACAGCTGCTCAGTGTCATTGTTTAGCTAGACTTGACTTGTGCATAATGACTTGAAGAATTTATAATACTAGTCTAGTCATTAGGTGAATGAATATTGATAAGATGATAATACAGTACATCATGAATATTGATGGATGTGCTAAAAATTAAGCATGAAATGGAAACAGTGTTTTACAGAATTGAATTTCCTGGTTTGTGGTCTTCTTCATTCTCTGAGCGACAAGTGCCTGTAATCATTTATTTTCTGGCATGATGGGTAACTAAGTATAAAGTTGTTCACATAGGAATATGGGTGCTCACGCTGGCTGGCCGGCAGCTCTCCCTTCAGAGTTATTAATAGTAACATTAGGTGAAACAGAACAGACACACTTTCTAATAGCGTGCTTGGGAGTGTGTGTAACTCGGCAGTCAGCAGCCGGCCCATGGAGCGTCATCGCAGCAGGAAGTGTGGGCTACAAGATGCTTCTGGAAGACACCAGGCTGCAAAATATTGACCAAAAGAGCATGTTGTTGATCACATTGGGATTGGGATTTGTATTGTCAATATCTCAAAACAGATTGGCAAAATCATTTTTGTGATTGAATTCTGTATTATTACTGTATTATGCTATAACCAGGAAATATAGTCAATTCTATATAGTTATACAGTATAGTCGACCCCTGTGAAGTCACGGTTCAGAATTTCCTTAGAACTATTAATTGTTTGCGGAAACCCCTGCAATTTCTCTGAAACCGCAGGTATCATCCGCTATTTTTTATGTCTTTTTTTGTGGCAATATATAATTTTTCATGCATTTTAACTCAAAACTATTAAGAACAATATAATTTACTAATTTTGTACTAACATGAAGATATTAAAGTAATTTCAGCTAAATTTCCATGTAAAATATATTACCGTATAATTTTTTAGTATTGTAGAGAGAACACAGATCAACTGTAGGGGGAAATGCGGCATGTGGTGGTAAATTATTACTGTATTCACTCTTCTTATACCAAATGACAGCTCATACCAAGGGAAACGAGCTTGCATGAATTCCAGCACATATAGGGGTAACTTGGGTATTTTACATTCTATCACTGCGGGAGACACAGTTGTACAGTATATGGGTTTACTTTTACATTCTTGTTTTGTTTTGTTTTCTTTGGGTAATGAATTTATGTAAGCTGAGTTTGAAATTAAATTAAAATGTTTCGGGAGCATATTTGGGGGCATATTTAGGGATTACTATAAAAATGGGCATTTATAGACATATGTATATCTGTGATCAGTAAAAAGTATACAGCTCATACTATATACAGGAAATACAAAAAATATCTGGATTGTTTGTTAGAGGCGTATTTGCATATTGCAGGGTTCTGCGCTCTGACTATTGGAAAGCCTAATGGGCCTAATACTGGGCAGAAGATTATTCTGTAGTACTGTGGTACTACAGTCACATTCCATTTAGGCATTTGTGGTGGTACTACATTTACATTCCATTCAGGCATTTGTCAGACGCCCTTATCCAGAGCGTATCCATTACACATCTGAGCAGTTGAGGGTTAAGGGCCTTGCTCAAGGGCCCAACAGTGGCAACTTGGTGATCGTGGGGTTTGAACCCGTGACCTTCCAAACCGTAGTCCAATGCCTCAACCCCTGTATATGATGCAGCCCTAATACTATTAGTGTTACTATAAATGTTTTTATTATAAGTTTACCAGGGACATTTGACAGGCTTCGACTTTTGCTTACTTTTTCCCTGGTTGAAGTTATGTCGGTTTTTGGCACTTATTAAACTTCAACCAGGGAAAAAGTAAGCAAAAGTTGAAGGTGAAGACACTACTAAGCATTCTTCATGCAAGTGTTCATGACATTTCCTTCACTCCTGTCATTTCATTAGACTACAGTATGTGTCAGTAAAAATCTGTTAAGTAAAAATCATTCATTGTTCTCAATCCTGATGCACAGTCTCTAGACACATTTTCTTTTCTAGAGCTCAAATAGATGCTATCAAATTTTATATTATTTAAGGTACTCCAAGACCTACAAAAAGGTATTCTTTATTTCTGTTTCATATTCTCTTTAACACATTACATATGGATTTGTTTCTAGACTCCGTGGCTGTGGAACACGAGAGAATGCTGGTACAACTACCCATATCAGGTACTCTGTTTTTCTGACTCAATTTTCATATTACTGTTTTACATGTGTTTGCTTGTTGCCTTTGTTTTGCGATGACATTGCAAATCAGGGTGGTTTAACTTTAGTAGACTTTGTGGTACTTACGCCATAGGTTGGAAGGTGTAGTTTTGAATAATCACTGTTTTTTTTCTTTTGTTTGTTTGTTTGTTTTGTTCGGTTGCTTTAAATATGGAATAAAACATGTCATGGTGTGGTGTTATAGGAAAATAAAGGGCGTGGGTGTGATGGTGTGTTGGTCTGCCTGTACTGGATTGCTTTTCAACAACAGCACCTCCGGAATTGTTTTATGCCCTTCATTCCACTACCATCAAACACTAGCAGCTTCTTATTGATGATGGAATGATGTCCTGCTTTTTGCCTGTTTATATAGTTAGGGGACTTTCCTACATTCCAAAAAAACGATTTTGAGAGCACTCTAAATTAATACTCTCGACTGTGCTTGGTTGATCTCTTACAAACTGGCTCAGTATTAGCCACGAAATCGTATGATGTACTCACTAATCACTTAAGATTTGACACTTCTTCTGTTTGCTTTGGACTCCACTCTGAACATGACAAACTTGTGATGAACTGTCGCAAACTGTCTACGAACTTTGACATCTCACAATTTGCTGTAAATTGTTAAGAACTTTCATGTTTTTTTTTTGGTTTTTTTGAAACCCCTATATGGCTTTCCCAAATACCATGTTTTTGGGTTTTGGAGGTTGGGGTGCTTGAAGAAACAGATGTTGCAGCACAACGTGTTCCTTCATAATCAATGTGGTCTCTATGGCAAATACACACTTTGCCTATTTTATAACACCACTACTTTTATTACTAGATACATTTTTCAATTAAAATTACACAAAGGAGCAATAATAATAACAGCCGCACATTTATTTTAACAAATAATTGGTTGACATAATACGAGTATGGCCTTTAGAGAGAACTGGAAAAGTCAAAAGAAATTAGGGTCTAAAGGCCATTGCTGTGATGCCTGGGGAAGCACCTATGGCCAAAATTATTATTAGACTGGGCAATTCCACTGGGTTATTTATAGCAATTATTGCCTGTTCACATATACTCCTTATGGTTCATATTAACTTCTGATAAGTTGCAACTATTTTCCAAATTAAGTAAGTACAGTATATGTTTTCTATTGTACCATAAAAGCAGTTATTAAACAACACACATAACATTAGCTAAACTAAGTTTGCTAGGTAATTTCTTTTTTTTTTTTTTTTTTAAACACATTGTCGATCCCCCTCGGATTTTTTACAACCAGATTCAGGAATGTGGGAATGCATCCATGAAGCACATTCCAGTTATTTATTATTTTTTTCATTATAACGTTTTCCCTCACCAGGACTTTTGTTTTCTTTATTATTGTTAATAAAACACAGATCTGTTTATTATAATATACATAAAACTTGCTGGTGCTGTTAAATCCTTCTAAAATGCTAATTAAACATTTCCAGAGAACTTTATTATCAACATTTTTTAACTGTTGATGTTTACAGTAATGTCTGCTTTATGACTCTTTGTGAAATGTGTTGTTATAGACAGGATAATGCATTAAAATGCACACATTTAATATAAACATTTAATTTTCCTTGCAGCCTGATTTGCCTTTTGAGCTGCTATTATAGAAAACTATTAAATAACTTTTGAGTCTAGCCTTCAGCAGCACCTTGCTGTAAACAGCTGGAGCATGTCATTTGATTTTTGTCTCTCTTGCTGGATGAACAGACAGTGGTAGTTTAGTGATTTAAGTATCCAGACGGAGATGATTTTTAACCTTGAGTACTGTTGGCCTCTTAACCCACAAATTGCTCATATTCTTCTCACTTTATTTGTCTTGTTAGATAACTAAAAATATTGACTTTATTTCCATAGGCTCTAACAGTGGACCTGCATTATTACTACATTTTGGAGCTGTCGTTCTACCTATCTCTTCTCTTCTCTCAGTTCACAGACATCAGGAGGAAGGTATGATGCTGGACTAGCCATGTGGGTTTATATGCATGAATTGATATGATATCTAATATTTTTTTAAGGTCTCACTATTTTAACTGTCCGGTCGTTGGTTGAGTTCCTCTCCACCATTGTGTCCTGCGGTTATGTTTAAGTCACCAGAACAAGAATGGTGTTAATGAGCACACACCTGGTTCTACTTTTGTAATAAATGAGTGCTACATTTATTTATTTATTCATTTTCCCAAATGAATTATGGCTTTCAGTTCATACTAAATGCTTAGGGAGAAGAATGAGAAATTTTATATTGAAAAAGCTCTGATGCATGAATGCAATAGCAACACTGACCATAAGAAGAAACACACAATAGTATGAAGAAGCGAAGCGAGGGCGGATTTCTTTCTAGACCAGACTGAAGATTCATGACTGCTCTACACAAAGAGAACAAGTTACGAATGACCATGATCGGAGATGACTTAAACGCTTGATGAAGTTGCTTCATAAAAAATCATCAGTATAAAACACAGCTATGTTTAATAGTGAAAGAGTGACAAGAACTCACAGGTTTGATACTAAACAGCCATGTGGCTATAAGTAACCCAGTTGTTATTGAGGCTAATAAAGAGAAATTGGCTAGGGAGCGTAATGATCGGACTATGAAGCAATGGGAAATGGTTGTTTGGTCCATTTATTTTTTTCAGTCCAGATTGTCTCTTTACCAGAGCGATGGAAGTGTCAGGGTACGAAGGGAAGCACATGAAGCAATAGTACATAATGCCCACTGGACAAGCTTGTGCTTCAGATGGTCACGTCTAGACATGTCTAGCTACGCTACATCATACGGCAATAAAAACTCAGCCGACTACCTGAATGTACTGTACATGTGTAATCCCATCATTTGAATTCTTCTTCCCTGATGTCTTAATCATTCCAGGACTTACATTGTGTGAAATACTGCTTCTAGGAGAACTAGGAATTATTTTTCACTCACGATTTGGCCACCACACGCAATTAGTAATCACGCATGTGGTAACCTAAAATAAAAACCCACAAAACCAGGCTTTATTTTTAAACGGGCATAAAAGACTTGTACAATGTACTTCGTGAAAGGTTTTAATAAGATATTTGTGGATTAAGATGCATATAAAGTGCATTAACTGAAAAATAAATTATCTTTTTTTGCTTTATCTTTATTGAAGCAGGTAAAATCATATTGAGATTAAAACCTGGGAAAGAGGGCAGCAGACAAAGTAATGATGCAATACAGTAAGCATAACATCAGGAAAGCAGTTAAATACTGCAGTATTTATCAAGCGCACCCAGCCATCCTTTAAAACTGATTTAAATTCTCCCAGTGAAGCCAATTCAACTAGATTACGGTGCTTTTTGTACACACAGCAGACTGATTTATTATACATTAAAGGTGGCCAAAGTCTATATGTATATAAACATCTACTGGGTCCTTTGTCACAGTTCTAGTTATAGGGATGGGATGATATTTGCATTTGCCTTTTTTGGTTCATGGTTTTATCCAAAATAATTTACAACTCGGCGCACATGTCCCTGCAGCTTTCAATTCCATTTTGTTCCATTAATACATGCTCAAATTCATCTGCTTTAAATGCCATTGTTAAAATATCATTTAACTGTCTTTTTTGAAATAAACAATTTCTGTTGCAAATCATGCACCCTTTGAGCCACATGCACTAAGGATAGTAATGATCTCAAACTGTGCTCATGCAAAATTGGGCAAAACTTTTTTTTTTTTTTTATTAGCTGAAAGAGGTTTTGCAAATCGCACTGGTTAGTAGCGTAACTCTTCCTTCGCACAAAAGTACTACTTAACATAATCTCAATTACACAGTAGCGCATCATTGAACCCAATTCTTGAATCCTCTTTGTCGCAGTTGATGTTCTCAAACGGTGTGGGTTTTCTCCACTGCTGGTTTTTTAAAGTACTTTCATCCACCTGTGCACATCGCGTTCGTCAATGTTCCTACTGTATCTCTATAAACATTCTGTAGCACAGTGGGAGACCATCAACTACGACGAGGAGGAGAGTTGGGTTCGACAATAGCGCAAATGCATTGCTCGTACTATGTGAAGGTTGTGTGCTTATTTATAGATTTCAATAAACCCTACATATTGGCATAGCTTTGTGACAGTACCTAATGTAGTTTGAGGCATATACTTATGATCCGAACCTATATTTACAGAATAAATCATGTTAAAAACTTTGGATAAATCCAACAAGGCAAAGATCACGCAACAGATTAAAAATTTATCATCAGCTCAGCTACATTTAGAGTAAAAATAAATAAATAAATTCACTAAATGGAAAGCATTTATTGAATGACGCATGCTGCTGAATCAGAAGGACATTATATTATTACTGACCTGCATGCTGGTCTCGGGCAGTCTGTAAAGTAATTGAACAGCAACAATTTGTGTTGATTTCCTTCTGTATTCCCATGCACTGGATTTCAAAATGAGACAACGTCCGTAAAGTGTCCAGGAAACTACATCACAGCCAGACCCGGGACGTAAATGCCCTCAAATTAAACTGTCATTCAACACTCACACTCATCTCATTGTTTCATTTCAAATCCAATCTGCTGGAATAATGAGGAAAAACCTTACAGCATTACATAATTGCTTATAGCCTGCACTTTATTTAACCTCTTCAATCTATTTATCCCTTTCTTTGGCTCGCTTTCTGCTCTATTTCTGCTACCCTGTTACTCACCCTTTCAAATCTCAAATCTCTTTGTTGATTGCTGGCATGTTGTCTGTATTTTAGTTGTTGTTGTTGTTGTTGTTATTTTTCTTTCTCCTTTCAGTATTTTTCTTGTACAAACTCCACTCCAGTATCTTCCCTCCTTTCTGTATGCCATGCTTCCATTCTGTTTAACACCACTGCTCTTCTTCATCACCTTCATCCTCATCTAATTCTCACGGATTATTCCAGTTCAGCTGGCCGCTGTCCCGCTGAGCCACTGCAGTCCTATGAGTCACCAGGGGAGCATGCAGTGCATCACCTGCGAGCAGTTTTCAGGAATAGGAACTGAGCTAAAACATTGTCGTGTTTGAAGCCATTGGTAATTTTAGCAGTTTCTTGTGGAGATGATGATTAAACATTATGACATTTATTAAAATCCACAGCGGGCTAAGTTATGAGTAACATCCAGTGGAGCATGTAATATCTTTTGCAATTTTTAAATCGGCTAATTATTTAGTTTTGGACTACATTTTACTTCCTCTATTAATTAGATTTTTATTTGATTTTGAGCGACAAAAGATCCTCATAAAAGGAGGGAACAAAAACAGTTTTACACAGTTTTATTTCCCATAATTAAAATTAATTGTGGGTTTTTATCAAGAAAATAAAAAATTTTCCAACTATTCCAGTAATAACCACATCAGTTTCTACATTGGCATGTTGTTGTGCGTTTAGTTATTGTACTTCGGCAGAACAATATTTTTATGAAGTAATCTTCAGTTTGCTTTTTAGTGACATCAAATCCAAAGCAAAACTATGCAGAACATATTTGGAAAAGAAAAAGACAATACTCTCTCCACTGCCTATAATAAGCATCTCTGGGTAGGGACCGTTTGAAAGTTTCAACAAAAGGAAGTGTCCAACCAGTTCCATAAAATCATGCCAGAGACATTGCTGAGCAGTTCTTTTTTTGGGGGGGGGATTTTTCCTAAATTTTCTCCCAAATTTAGTCGTATCCAATTCCTCCCAGTCACTAGGGGGCTCCCACATTAAGGCTGCTACTACTATCACTCAGTCGGGAGGGCCGAAGACTATCACATGTTTCCTCCGAACCACGTGACGCCACCCGACCGCATCTTTTCGAACTGCTCGATCACGCACCATTAGGGGCGGAGTAACACACTCGGAGGACAGTGCTATCCGCTCCTTCCGCTTGCGTGAGCTCGCAGACGCTCTTGATTGGCTGTAGATTAATGTGGGAGCACTAAAGTACCTCTCATCGCTCCCCTCTGAGAGAGCTCTGCCAATCAGCTCTTTCTAGGCCTCCGGCTGCGTGTGGTTACAGCATCACCCTGGAATCAAACTCGCGATCTCCAGATGATAGGGCGAGCACTTTACCACTGCGCCACTCGGAGGCATTGCTGAGCATCTCTGAGGGGGGGAGGAATGATTACAATATACAGTATGTAGAATGTGTGTGCAGTAGCTACTTTTCCTAGTTAGGCATTACTATCCAAGTTATAGCACAACATTCTTGAAAAGCTTGAAGTCTCAGTACTTTTATGGGCAGATCATGTTGTATTCGATCAGTGGTGGAAATCGTCTTCAGTTTTATGTAGATATGTGTTAATGAGCGTTATAATTTAAAGTTTCGCAGCTTGATGAAGTTTCTTTTTGCAGGACTGTCTGCTCATGTTCATGCACCATGTTGCCACTGTCTCGCTAATCATGTTATCCTACGTGAATAACATGGCTCGAGTGGGTACACTCGTCCTGTGCCTCCATGACGCTTCAGATGTGCTGTTGGAGGTAAGAATGAGTAACGTTTATGAATGCTATTTAAAGGTCAGGGAATTGTTATGCTGTCTGTTACCATAACCAATAAGTCTGTTGTTCCTAAAGGCAGGTTTGGGACCTGTTTCAGGAAATGTTATTAATATTTATAAACTTGAAAGTTTACAATGAAGGCATTGTGTATGCACTACCATTAGCCATTTTATTTGAAGTTATACGCTACTTGTCATAAGTTCAGACACAACTTCTCCTTCAGTGGTTTTTGATCATTATTTTCAACCTTGGAAATTATCATGAAGACATCAAAACAATGAAAGAACGCGGATGTGGAATTATGTAGTAATCAAAAAAAAGTGTCAAACAACCCAGAATGTTTTATATTTTCAATTGTTCAAAGTAGCTACATTTAGCTTTGATCCTAGTTTGGCACACTCGTACTTCAAGGAACGAAGGTCAGTCAATCTGAAAAAAATCTCAAAAACTTTGAATGTACCCTCAAGTGCAGTCACCAAAACCATTAGACGCTATGAAGAACTGATGAGAAACCTTATGAGGTTCGTCCCAAGAAAGGAAGACCAAGAGCTACCTCTGCTGCAGAGCACAAGTTTATTAAAATGACCAGCCTCAGAAACCGCTGATATACAGCACTTCAGATGAGCTCCCACATAAATGCTTCAAGCAGTAGACATATTTCAACATCTACTGTTCAGAGGAGAATGAGTCAGGCCTTCATGGGTGAAAAAACAACAAGTAGAAGAGACTTGCTTGAGCCAAGAAACACAATGAATGGACATTAGATCAGTGGAAAACTGTCCTTTGGTCTGATGAATTCAAATGTAATATTTTTGGGTCTAACTGCTATGTCTTTGTTAGACGTTGAGAGTGTGATTAGGCGGTTCCTGAATGTGTGGTTCCCACTGTGAAGCATGTAGGAGGAGGTGTGATGGTGTGGCGGTGCTTTGCTGGTCACACTGTTGCTGACTTAGTCAAAATTGAGGGCACATTTAAACAGCGTGGCTACCACAGCATTTTGCAGTGACATGCCATCCCATCCGGTTTGCGCTTAGTGGGAGCATCATTTGTTTTCCAACAGGACAATGACACCAAACAAACCTCTAGGTTATGTAAGAGCTATTTGTCCAAAAAGGAGAGTTATGGAGAGTACCTGGTCTCCACAATCACCCAATCTGTATCCAGTTGAGATGGAAGAATTGGACCAGGGAGTGAAGGAAAAGCAGCCAACAAGTACTCAATACTTCTGGGAACTCCTTCAGATTTGTTGGAAAACCATGCCTCATGAGGCTGACTGAGAGAATGTCAAGAGTCAAAGCTTCATTAAGGCGAAACGTGACTGCTTTGAAGAATCGAAAACATAAAAGATATTTTGGGTTATTTAACACGTCTTTGTTGACCAAATGATTCCATATTTGTCCTGTCATAATTTCGAAGTATGGAGGCTGTATGGCATAGTGGTTAGCACTGTGGCCATGCGCGTCTACAGTCGGGGGTTTGATTCCTGACTTGGGTCTCCCTGTCCTTGGTGGGTTTCCTCTGGGTACTCCAGTTTTCTCTCACAGTCCAAAGACATGCAGATTAGGTTAATTGGTGTTAACAAATTGCCCGTTGTGTGTGTGTGTGTGTGTGTCCTGCAATAAAATAAAAATTAGTGAATAATTTCAATGTCCTCAGTATTAATATACAATGTTGAAAACAATAAAAATAAAGAACAACCTCTGAATAAGAAGGTGTGTCCAAACTTTTAATTGGCACTATACAGTTTCTGACTTTTGCCCATTTGTTGCTATTCTCTAGTCATCATTGGAAACTGACTACCGCAAGACCACATGAGACAAGATTATAGCCATGACATGGTAGCAGCATTGTGGTTTGTGCTGCAATAGCTTCTTTTAGACTTATCTTGTTTGTGTAGTTCAAGCCTGCAGTCTGTGCTGCTGTAGTTTTTTTTAGACTTATCTTGTTTGTGTAGTTCAAGCCTGCAGTTACTATTTCTATATCTGTGATAATTATCTTATAATCACTTCTTTAGTGTTCAGTTTCTGAGCCTCAGTGCTATTACCTAATCCCAGTGTATGTAGTTGGTGGACAAACTGTGTATAGCAACAGGTGGTTAATATTCAATAATTGTACACCTCCAAAGTGCATCTATATAGCGGGATAGCCTGGTGAAATGTCCGAAATAAATAATAAAATGTAAATAAAAGCTGGCCTACCCTGTAATTCATCCCAAAGCAACTCTTTGTACATATGTGCTGCAAAAAATGATGTTTTGCACGACAGTAGCACAAAGTGCTTCAGAAGCTTTTGGATATACAGTATGAAAGCTTTATAAAATGTGACAATAAATATCATGTACATATGTTGTTTGTTTTCAGGCTGCCAAAATGGCTAACTATGCCAAGTATCAGAGGCTTTGCAATGTGCTCTTCATCATGTTTGCACTGGTGTTCATCAGCTCCAGACTGGGCTTATATCCTGTCTGGTAAGAAGTTTTGCTCTATCTCTCTCACTCTCTAGCTCTATGTATCTATTTAATGAATGTATTAATTTATATTTTCTATTTACAGTCTTATGCAAAAGTTTTAATTAAAAAGATGTTAACACAGTCTCTCTTGCAAATGGAAAAAATGCACAATATTTTCAGCAAACATTGATGCATAGTTATTTCTTATGACATAAATTGAACAAAAAAAAAACATTATTATGGCGCTGTGCAAAAGTTTGGGCACCCTAAGAGTTCCAGAGTCTCAGATTCTTTTTACATGGTTTCAGACCTTAATCAGATTGTTAGATCTGATGCATGGCAACAGCAGTCATCAGTAAATGCTAATTTCAACGCTTTACAAATACTTTAACTCTTCAAACCCTGTGCTCAACAACCATGGGTTCCTCTACGCAGCTGTGAAAGACTCTGAAAATGAAAGTTATTGATGCCCACAATGCAGGAGAAGGCTACAAGAAGATAGCAAAGCGTTGTCAGCTTGCAGTTTCCCCAGTGAGAAATGGAATTAAGAGATGACGGTTCAGGAGAACTGTAGAGGTCACTGTTACTAAGTACTGATTATGTAGGGTGCCCAAACTTTTGCACAGTGCCACAATAATGTTTTTATTTTTAATCTTGGTTCAATTTATGACATAAAAAGTAACTATGCATCAATGTTTGCTGAAAATATTGTGCATTTTTTTTCTTTACTTTTTTGACTGTACTTTTTTACATAAATAAAAAAATCTTTAATAGCAATAAAAAAGATGAGCTAAAAGGTTTCTGTTGCTTGTTAAGATTAAGGTTGGGTCAAAGTACTGTATAGGCATAGAATTTGGTCACTGTGTTAATAGCAGTATGTACAGTATGTGGAAGATTCGCACAGAGATAGTTAACCAAATGTGTGTTTGTGTGTGTAATAAGCTCTGTGTTGAAGGACAGCATATCATCTGACGGCAGATGATGTGTTTTGACAGTAGAGTAGTTGATCGTGCACATTGTGGTTTCTACCCACCTTTTTCCATTCAACCAACAGATTCAACACTTACAGTGCAACAGATGTACAAGTCACACCTGAGCCGGGTTTGCCGTGCAGTGCACTAATAACATTTAGATATTCAACATGCACTAGCAGCTGTGCGTGGTGCGCTCTTGTCACATGTGCTTCTTTACATATGTATGTGTTAAGGACCTTGGTGAATATAATGCTGCTTTGTTAAAGAAAAAGTAACTTTCGATGCATTTTTATTATTGGGGTTGGGGAACTACATCTATTATTTCAATCCCAGCATTAGACCTAATGTTAATAATTAATAATTAATCTTCCCTCCTGTTACGTATCTTGCGTGTTGTCACTTCCTGTTGTTCCTGGACTGATAAGGGATTGGTCAGATAGCTGAGTGTTGCACATGGTCTCCAGCGTCATCGTGACCGATTACCTATTACATTTCTCACCAGCCTCTGCTCTTAGCCACTTACATTAGTTGATTTATTAGTTTTTTAATAACAGTCACTGTTGACTGCCTTAAAAGTAATTTTTTTGGGACTGTGAGCGCCATCTGTTGGGGGTATGTGTCCGACCAGGGCATCTGAATGACGCGTTACTTTCTGCTTTTTCCCTTGGGATTTAGGCACATCTGAATAGTTGCCAAGTGACAGTTACTATGGCTACAGAATAGAAATCTTATCAAAGAAAAATGTGTGTGTGAGAGAGGTTATTTAAAGCATTGCTTATGTTTTGCTTTGTACTAGCTGCAATACACCACTTTTCTTAAACTGTGTTTCAGCAACAATGAAGGACCTTGATGTCCTTGGCTTAAGCATGTGTATGTGACCAAAAAGCTGATGTAGAACTATATCGCCTGTTCATGCACAATGTGACATTCTATCATACAGGGCTGTTAGGAAAATGCCAAGATGCTGAAACATATTATAGTAGTTAGCTTTAATTAAAGCTAATATTTTGATTCCTTTTGCAGCTGGCAAATATTTGGATCTGCATTGATCCATTTTATTCCTTGATAATGGGATAATGATGATGAGTAAGCATTAAGACTTGAGTGCACTTAGAAAGCGAAGCCTTGGTACATTTCGTGAATAAGTATTTTTACATCTGAAAACAAGATTATTGGGTTGGCGAGTTTCTCAGAAATCAGGAAATATTCCCTTGTGTTTTGTTGTCATGGCTTTTCTTTCTGTAAGCCTGCTTTTCTGTGCTGAGATGTCACCCTTTCTGTTCTGTCCTAAGTCCAACTGCAGACTCATTCAGACATTAATGCTGTTACTTCAGTCCTGTGTACACTGGACGCTTCTACAACTTAAAGAATAGCACATTTTTAACGAGTGATCAGATTTACTGTCGCGTAACATCTCATTACTCTGTGGTAAAAAGGGATGGTGCACTGGAAAGAGTGTCGGACATTTGAATGAGTATACTAAGGGTCAGTGGTGGCTCAGAGGGTTAAGGCACGGAGTTGGAGGCCCTTGAGCGAGGCCTTTAACCCTACCTGCTCCAGGGGCGCTGTATCATTAATGACAGGTGATAAAATGTCACATTGTGCATGAACAAGCGATATAAAAAGTACATAAAGGCTGACTATTCTACATCTGCTTTTTTGTGGCTGACCCTGCGCTCTGACCTCAAGTACACTGAGATATGCCAAGAAAGAATTTCACTATGCAGCAATTTATATGTGACAAATAAAAAAAAATAGGGCAGTCGACCGGTTAAGGCTGTAGGTTAGAGTTACTGATCAGAAGGTCGGGGTTTGAGCCCCAGCACCACCAGGTTGCCACAGTTGAGCCTTTGAGGGCAGCGGTGGTTCAGAGGAGTAAGGCATTGAGTTACTGATCAGAAGGTCAGCGGTTCGAACCTCACTCGGCTCCACCAGGCTGCCATTGTTGGGCCCTTGAGCAAGGCCCTTAACCCTATCTGCTCCAGGTGTGCTGTATCATGCCTGACCCTGCGCCCTGACCCCAGTTACATTGGGATATGCAAAGAAAGAATTTCACTTTGCAGTTATGTATATGTGACAAATATAAAGGCGTAACTTCACTTATACTGTAGATTTTAGCCCTACACTGGATTGTGCTTTAGTTTCATTAATGATGAAGTTTGCTATGGGCATGCTATATTATATTTCTCTATGCATAATTTACTGTTATATCAAGGCTCTGTTGAACGAAGTGCTGTTTTTCTGAAGCAGAAAAAGCTTTGAAGTTTCTCTAACATGACATGGTGCATTTGTTTGTCTTATTAACTTCCAGCAGGCAAATGAGAGCAGCTGGAGAGGGAATGATTGCTTATAGTAAAGTGTAGAACTTGTTTTATGGACCTTGCGCAATATTAATGATGGCATGTGAACAGATAAAAACTTGCACGAATACATTTTAGTTAAAGTGTGGCAAAGTGTTTTTGTATAAAAGACTAAAAGACTGTGGGACGGTGTTGTAGTTAAATAATTAACTTCTGTGACACACTGTATTAGAACATGTATCACCCCTTTGTCATTCATTATGTTCTTAAACATAACATTTGCTGACATCACATAACATCACTGCCAGTGATCCAGAACTCCCTCTGCCCTCTGGACCTGTCTGACTCATCCTTGTGCCCTGCTTCTGGTTGGAGATCTCGTCACATGGATGCCCCGTGTGTCTCTTTGAGATGCGTCTGGTGTCTGGGGACGGTTTCACTCTACCATGAAGACGGTTCCGGCCTCGACTTATGTTGACAGCTGTTTATCTGAGGACTTGACTTGGCTGCAGTTGCTCGATAGTTCAGGACTGGAATTTTCTACAAGTCTACCTGAGCCTCCAATAACTACCTGGACTCCATATTAACATCAACTGTTATAGCTGAACTGCCTGCCACCTAACACACAGTATGAATGCAGATCAATTCCTGCTCTCTGT
>JAOVVB010000049.1:17529211-17552640 GCA_028570985.1 Heterobranchus longifilis
ATTAGAAGTTGGCACCTCCACATCATTGCATTCAGTT
This sequence comes from Heterobranchus longifilis, assembly GCA_028570985.1. Taxonomy (NCBI): domain Eukaryota; kingdom Metazoa; phylum Chordata; class Actinopteri; order Siluriformes; family Clariidae; genus Heterobranchus; species Heterobranchus longifilis. Next base: position 17,529,249 of record JAOVVB010000049.1, read on the forward strand.
TTTATTCACGATTTGTATAGTGTCCCAACTTTTTTGGAAACCGGTTTGTAAGATTTTGTAACTATCGTAACTTTATTGTAAAATTCAAGATATTGAAGTGCATGATTGTAATGTCTTTGTTATGAATCGTGATTCTTTTTGTGTGTCGATTCATGTGCCGCCTCGCTGACTCAAGTCAAATTTTAAATGATTTATTCTATTTATAATGAGGATGCACCAGTCGGTCAGGCATTGATGCGTATCGGCTGGTTTTCTGTTTGATAACCGATTTTCTGACACATTTTAATCTGCTTTTGGAAACGCATTTTATGGCTTTTAAAGCCTCCGATTTGCCTTTTTTTTCGGAAAAAAAGATCAGTTTTGCTCTGTGTGAGAATAAAGGTGGTGGAAGTGGATCGTACGCAGGGACTCGACGCTTCAGATGTTATTAGTGAGTGTGTACGGAGCCTGGCTAATAAGGAAAGCTAAGCTAAAGTATTGTAGATCGCATCTTTCCCATGTTTGTTTGTTACTGATGCATACATTTCTCCAGACGCTTATCACATCTTCCAGTCTCTGCTGAAGGCAGGAGTGTTTAATTCTGATGATTGTTGCCCCACAGGGGAATCTGCGCCATTGGATGGAGGACCCGGACTGCCGCGACCAGTACAGCGTGATCTACGATTCTGGTGAGAAAACCGGCATCTTTTCCAACGACGTCAAGGAACCCATTGAGGTGGAGGAGAGGGCGGTAAGAAATGTTTACTTCTCTCCTGTTCTTCTTTTAGCGCACACTGGTGTACTGTGTGCTCTTTTTGAAAATACATATCTAATGAACATGTGCATGTGTTTTTCTTGTAGCGCTGGACAGAAACGTACGTGCGCTGGTCTCCCAAAGGCACCTACCTGGCCACGTTCCATCAGCGAGGCATCGCACTGTGGGGCGGCGAGAAGTTCAAACAGATTCAGAGGTTCAGCCATCAGGGGGTGCAGCTCATCGACTTCTCCCCTTGTGAGAGGTTTGTGGAGATTACATGGCCTGTGTAGAGTGGAAGAGAGAGTGTGTGTGTGTGTGTGTGTGCGCGCGCGCGTGTGTGCGCGCGCCATCCTGAGAATATTGAGCTGATGTCAGATGTCACTGAAATATGTCAACTTTGACACAATAAGTCCTTCACACACTTACAGCAGTGCTCTTAAAGCCAGGCGCAGTTTCCCAGACAAGGCAAGACTTGTGTATCGTTTTGTTTTTACAGTCGAAAAGGGGGCTTTTGTCTAATGCTCGTAGATCTGATGTGTTTTTAAAGTGCCGTCGGTTCTGTGAGGGCACAGTGTCCCAGAAATGGAATAAAACCCTTGCATTCTGAGTGTAAGAAAAAATGGGGATTACTGTTGAAATGTGCTACAAACCTGTCCTGGAAGAATAGAGACGAACCCATGCGATATTATCACGATAACTCTGTGCTGATTCGAATTGTATTTTGATTCTATAAGTATCATGATTTTTTATTTTTTAACATCTTGATTGTCACATTTTGTTATAATTCTAAACAAACTTAGCAAATAAGGAAGCCGTGCTGTGTGAACAGTTTAGCCTTACGCCACCTGTAGGATTGTAAAGGGACAACAACATATTAACCACCTCTAAAAATAATTATTCAGTTAATTGTCACATGAACCTTTACAGCACAGATTTTTTTCACCTATCCCAGTCATGGAGCTGGGGTCAGAGCGCAGGGTCAGGATTCAGCCAGATTTGCCCATCATTTTTGCTTGTCGTTGCCTTTTTCAAATGGATACAGTATCACTAACGTTTACGATCTGATTTGATCACAAACAGCTATATTGCTTACAGGTTTTAAAGTAATAACTACTAAAAATATTTAATAACCATCGAAGAGCTGCATAATGTGTTAAAATATGTCTCCTACACAGTGCAGATATTTTTGTTTAAACTTTTCACCCATGTCAGTCTTTTAGCTCCGCTCTCCAGTCCAGTAGGTGGCAATATTGCACCAATCACCCATAAAGTCAAAAGATGTAAAGAATGTGACTGATTGAATGTCACAGCTCTAGTTGGTAATGCTGAAGGATGTATAAAAATATTTATTTTATATTTATTATCATTTATCACAACTCTTTTCTTTTGAAAGTAATGCTATAAGTTATTCCCGCATGTCTTAAGAATAATAATCTTTTACAGTAGATCTATAATAATCTAACTTGTACCTTTGCGATGTGGTTCGAGATGTTTTCGTTTACTGCAGGCCATCACAGTTTGTATATTATGTTAAGGTTATTTCCATGGTGTTTAATTTTAACCGGCTTTCTTAAAACAGAGAGGAGAGATTTGACTGATGGGAAAGTTTGCACTTAAAGTTAAATGGTGTAAATTTCAGAAAAATGTATCCCAGCTTTTGCAGAAAGTACAAACCACTTCCACTTTCTGCAAAGTCCTTGCAAAATGTGGTGCAATAGCTTGGCAGGAAATAAAAATCTAAACAGTCAACAAATTACAGAGCATTTCAGTAGCTGTAGTTTTGCAAATGCACTTGACAATACTGTTATTGCTAGAACTGTTCTAGAACAGCTGAGCTTCTTGTCTTAAAATAACAACTGTCTGTTGTTGTTGTCCGTATGTGTTATTTCATAGGTTTGAGTTTTGTTCTAGAATGTAGAAAATAAATTCAAGCTTGTCCAAACTTTTGACTGGTATTGCATCTGGACTGTAATATTCCACTAATAACCTGAATAACAGCCCAATGGGAATAGCTGCATGAAACAGAATCAGAATGAACTCTTATCTGCAATGAAAGGGGTGTGTAAACTTTTGATACTCCGTGTAAATATGAGCCATGTAAACGCTTGATCTGATTGTTTTTCTCTTGTTGGAATAGAAATATTTTTCCCTGCCTACGTTTTGTTCCCGTGTCGGTGTAACGTGTTCACATGATCATGACATTTAGCTTCAGTGCTGATCTGTAACTTGGAGGGGACACATGACTCCTCCCACCTGTCTTTACCGTCATCCACTGGAGCACTGGCTGAGGGAGGAGCTCTGATTGGTTCTTCGTGTAACATGTAGTAAAATATCTGACCGGTTATAGATGAGACTAAATTCTTGAGTGTGTTCATAAACCAGAAGGGGGGCGTTATTTTATTTACTTATTTTTGGTAACGAAGGGAAGCCTAGTGTTACCTCTGAGTTTGATAAACACTTTTTGTGCTGTTAAATTTCTGTCAGATTAAACACTTGATTCTGCCATGTCCTCTTCCAGGTACGTGGTCACATTCAGTCCCCTGATGGACACGAAGGACGATCCTCAGGCCATCATAATCTGGGATGTTCTGACCGGCCAGAAGAAGAGGGGGTTCCACTGCGAGAGCTCCGCCCACTGGCCCATCTTCAAGTCAGTATACGTGCAGTTTTCGGTGCAGTGTGTACCCTGTGTGGTGGTTTGTTTAGATTGTTTTTTGTTTTAAATTCTCAGGTGGAGTCCGGACGGGAAGTTCTTCGCTAGAATGACTCAGGACACCCTCAGCATCTACGAGACACCGGTGTGTGGCTCATTACTACGCCTTGTGTTTTTTTCTTCTTTTTTTTCTCACCTACATGCTGATCTACAGATTTATCTCTGTAGTCAGTAAGATTTATTTTTAGGTTGAATTTAAATTTTGTCTTAACGTTTTGCTTTTTTTTTTTTTGTAGTCGATGGGTCTTTTGGATAAGAAGAGTTTGAAGATCAACGGAATTAAGTAAGTTAAAACTATAAAGTGAAAGAGAATAAAGAGAAAGTGAAGCAGTGATGGTATTGTGCTATATATATTTTAAATGGCTCTATGACCTGGTTTTGTAAACGCACTCCCTCATTGTGTTAATCCTGTACAGAGATTTCTCCTGGTCCCCCGGCGATAACATCATCGCGTTCTGGGTTCCTGAGGACAAAGACATCCCGGCGAGGGTGACCCTCATGCAGCTCCCGTCCAGGAACGAGATCCGAGTACGCAACCTGTTTAACGTCGTGGATTGCAAACTTCACTGGCAGAAGAACGGAGACTACCTGTGTGTAAAGGTGGACAGGACTCCAAAGGGAACACAGGTACAAAGACGGCTTACGTTAAAGTGTCTTGGGTCTGGGCCAAATACTGACGACGATAGTCGGAGACGTTTCTGATGCGGATATCATGAACAATCATTGTCATATTGCTCCGTCTGTAGAGATGATTTGTTCTAAGCCGTACTGTTTTCACTTTAGGGAATTGTCACGAATTTTGAGATCTTCCGGATGAGGGAGAAGCAGGTTCCTGTGGACGTTGTGGAGATGAAAGGTAACCGCGTGCACCAGGGTGGCTGCTCGCATTATAACCTATATGCCTCTGTTCTTATATTCACTTCATTTCTTAACAGAATTCCGTCTATTAAATTACATTTACCGCTTCTGTATCAGATTCACAATTATCGTGATTTTTCATGTACTAAAAGAAATAAGTAGAGAACCTGTAATCCGATGTGGATAAACTAAAGTTTGGTTTTATTTCTGCGTAATCATGTTGACACTGAGACACTTTTATTATCTCCTGACACCATTAAGAGTATTCCCATGTACATTAGGTTGATGGATGTGCTTTATTGATCTTTGAGGGAAATTTTTATAGCAGCAGCAGGTTACACAAACATTAGTAAGGAGAAAAAGGGGGGGGGGGCGGCAGGATGTATTGCAGATACAAAAAAGTGCACACTGGCAATTCAGAATAAGAAAAAGAGATGAAATGTGCAAATTGTCAGTTTATGTATGTCAGAATAATAAATGTTTATTATAAATCTGATCAAACGTGTTTTCTTCTCTGTGCTGCAGAGGGCATCATCGCCTTTGCCTGGGAGCCCAACGGGAGCAGGTTTGCAGTGCTGCATGGCGAATCCCCCAGGATCAACGCGTCCTTTTACCACGTCAAGAGCAATGGCAAAATAGATTTGATCAGTGAGTGTATGCGTCATGTCTCTGACAACAGATGGTTTTGTGAAGGACTTTGAAAAGAGACTTGAAAACTTGTTTATTTTTTTTTACCCCCCAGAAATGTTTGATAAACAGCAAGCGAACAGCATCTTCTGGAGCCCTCAGGGCCAGTTCTTGGTCTTGGCTGGATTGAGGAGGTTGGTACTTGAGCGTATTTACACATCAAGTCGAGACGTGTTTGAAGGTTCCACATTCGTTTTTTGTGGCTCGCTTCAATTGATTTGTTTGTTCCTGGCAGCATGAACGGCGCTCTAGCGTTTGTAGACACCTCAGACTGCACCATGATGAACATCGCTGAGCATTACATGGCATCTGATGTGGAGTGGGACCCAACTGGGAGATTCGTCGTCACCTCTGTTTCTTGGTGGAGCCACAAGGTCATTATTTTAAAGGGCGAGCCATTTATTCATTTATTTATTGCTCTCTTCAACTTACAATACAAATGTTAATACGCATGTAGGTGGACAATGCGTACTGGCTGTGGACGTTTCAAGGGCGACTGCTGCAGAAAAACAACAAAGACCGTTTCTGTCAGCTACTCTGGCGGCCTCGTCCTCCGTCCCTCCTCTCCCAGGAGCAGATCAAGGTGAGAGTGCATCGAGATCTACTTTAATAAAACCGTCCGTCGCCAGCCGAAGCTCCAGCACTCATAGTTTCCTATTTCTCTAAATGTTCCAGGCAATCAAGAAAGACCTGAAGAAATACTCCAAGATCTTTGAGCAAAAAGATCGACTCAGCCAGTCGAAGGCTTCAAAGGTCAGCTCTTTTTTTTTTTTTTTTTTATATATATATATATATATATATATATATATATATATATATATATACACTATTTAGCCAAAACTTTGTGGACAGGGTTTTCTGTACTCAAGTTCATGAATACAGTGTTGAGAAATCGTGTCTTTATGGACCCAGTTTGTGCACAGTGGCATTGTCATGCTGTAACAGTTTTGCCTCTTAGTTCCACTCACTCACTCACTGATCGTCTGTACAGGGATTGCGGGGGCTGGATCCTATCCCAGGGACACGAGGTGGGGTACACCCTGGATGGGTGCCAATCCATTGCAGGGCACACACATACACATCCGTGTATTTGGACTGTCAGGTTTCCACATCTTTTAACCACATATTGTATCTGTGTCTATTGTGGCATTTTTGCATTTTGCTGGAAAAGTTATTAAAATGCTCATAAAGCTCATGGGGGAGCACATCGATCCAGTAGGACGTGTAAACTCCTTGTTATTCCAGCATTCTGTTTCAATCTTCAGCTCAGGTTACTGTGTATGCGTGTTCTCCTCGTGTCCTTGTGGGTTATTTGGTTTCCTTCGGTCTTCAAAAATCATGTAGGAACACAGATGGTTATGCTATTTTCCTCCTAGGTGTGAATGAGAATGTGTGGGTGTATGTCCAATGTGCCCAGTTTTTATGGGGTAGTCTTCAGATTAACCACAACCCTGACAAGGATAAAGTGTGTAAAATGTACTAGGTAATATATTATGATTAATAAGTTTTTAGATCTCATAATCTACCCTTAAGTGTATTACTATAGTGACAAGCATAGTGTATACATTACTAGTATAGAGTGTGTATATACAGTATAAATGAGAAAATAAGAAGAACTTCTTAATATTTTTTTCTATTGAAAAGTTGTTGTTTTTTTAAGATGAGTGTTTACTCTCTTTTTAAGAGGAAACATATAGAGTAAAGGCTGCAGGGTTATTATAGTGTTTGCATACTCAATAAAACGTCTCTGGCATAGTAGTTATGTATTAGGGCTAGGCTTTCTTCACACATGCTTTAAGAGAGGAAGGTGGTCAAAGTGCAAACCTAACAATCATCCAGTGTGAAGATGAAGGAGCCACTTAGCACCTGCACCGTGAGTGATCTTTGCTATTTTGAATTACACAAACCACACAGAAAAAGAAAAACACAGCTATTCGATTTCTGCTTGAAATTATAACAATTTGTACACTTTCCACGTATAAAATCCTTTTTTTATCTTCTTTATTAGTGGTTTTATGTTATCACTAAATCACATGTTACAGTACAACCTGCTCTACCAGGACCTCAAGACATTCTCAAAAAATGGAGAACATTTCTGCAAAGAACTTGTAACTGTAGTCCAGCAAAGGTAAGACTATATTTAGATACTTTGACTTCCTTGGGTGGTTTGTTTTATTCTTTATTCCTTTATGTTTGCAATAAAAGCCTGAACATTTGATGCATTTGGTCATAAAGTGCAAAGTTAGGTGAAAATCACACCTCCCTTAAGAGACAGTCTTGCACTTTGAAGTCGGAGCTCGTGGCTTAAATTTTAATTATAGCTGAAGTTATTCTTTTACCCATTGCCTGAGCTGGTGTCCTTGAAGCAGAGCTTTTAGTGTTTAGCTGGTTAAACTAGTGTAGGTCCTTTCTGATGGGGCAAATGAATGTAATTAAACTTAATGGAGTGGGATTTTTTTTTGTTAGTGTTTTTATTTTTATTTAATAACCTGGTTCAACACGTAAGAGACCGCAAATCTATCAGCTTGCCTAGGGACATGCAAAAATAGGGGCAAGGTATCACAATCACCTTAGTCTGTATGCTTTCAGGGGTCACCTACCAACTGTGTAGTTATGATAAAAAATTTGCCTTATAGTCCAAGTTAAACATGGGCAGATAAGTGTGCTTTTGCAAATGCAGAGCTGAGCTGGAAATCAACTATGCGAAAAGACTGCAGAAACTCGCTGGGAAGCTCATCAGTGTGTCCAAAATGATGACTAGCAAGTATGTCCATTCTTACTTTTCAAAAGTCTGATTTATAGTGTCCAAGAAGAGCTACTGCTTGAGATTTCTTTTTTGTTTGTTTGTTTTTGAATATGTCATATTTTTAAAAACAATCTTATTTCTTTCAAGCTCAACATATAATGCATGGTCGTTTGTATCCAACGAGATGTTCTCCACAGCAGATGCACACAGGTAAAGTATAGCGTAGTAAACGTCTATAATTAAAGAGCCCCTTTGGTGATGTTTAGAAGAAAAAATATTTAGTGGCCATGACTTACTAAGTCGTGGGAATGAGATACAGTTACAGCTTGGATTGCGAGCATAACTAATTCCAGAAATGTGCTTGTTATCCAAAACACTTGTATATCAAAGCTAATTTCCCCATAAGGAAAAATGAAAACTCAGATGATTTGTTCAAACCAAAAATATTCATGTAAAAATGATGAATACAAAATATAAAGTAAGAAAAACAACCTGTACTTTACATTTAAAAGAAATCGTAGCTGGTGTGAGGGAGACGAGAGAGAAGAGGGGGGGTTATTGTGTAGAACGACACACTACTGTACTTAAATCACCACTGTCTGGCTTACTGAAAACCTTTTCTTTTTGTGTTGCTTTAACAAGGAACCCCTCTAATGACACTTTAGATTTTTCTGACACAAAAATTGCTTTTGCCTCCTTTTGATGATTTCACAGAAATGTAACTTTGCATTATCATGGACACATAATTAAAAAAATGCTTTATGCACACACGCGTGGTCACAATGTTATAACAGTAGACGCACGCACGGATGTTGACTATACGAGTGAGACATGCGTACTGAGACGCTCAGTTGTGATCACGTGACTTTTGGCAGACAAAGTGTATATGTACTGTTCGTACTTGCAATCCAAGTTTTACTCTACTATGTTTATTCACTGGCACACAACATAACTTCAAAACAGCAGTCATCCTGTCACAACTGGGAATTGATCTCGTAGTAGAGATAGTATCTCGTAGACCTGGTATCTCGTGGCCAAGCATTATACTATTTTGTTCCCATGCCTTAGCAAGTCATGGCCATGGAATATTTGTTTCCCGAATGTCACCAAAGGGGCTCCATAGTAATTTAGGATTTGGGTTTTTATGTAGATAATTCAAGACTGAGTTTGTTTCAGAACACTAGGGCATGGTCTTCAACAAGATGCTCTTGGGGAAATTCGCCAAATGCTGGATGAACACACCAAGAGGAAGAAACCAGTGTGTGACAAACACAAACACACATTGCATACCTTTTATATGGTTTTCATATTTGATTGTGATTACATTTTATATAAGGAAAAATATATCATGTGTAAATAAATTAATGATGTAAATAAATTAATGATGTGGAGGGTTCACATGAGACTCATTTGAGTCTTCTATAAGGATGCCCTTGTTTATCAAAGTTCGTCTATAAAGATATTTTACCTCATGATCCAACAATATGTTTGATATCAGTAAAATTATGTCTGTTTGGCTTTTATTCGAATGCAGCTGGAAAATGCCATTGAGAAATCAAAGAAAATTGTTATGACCAACTGGAATGAACAACTAAAGGTAAGAAAGCATATAAAACATTTTTTTTGTTGAAAAATATGTTTTTTTCTCTCCCTCATATCTAAAAATAGCTAATCTGAGAACTAAAAACCTAAAACTGGCCATGACACTTCATTTGTTGCAATGTGGATTAAAAGCAGCCTTATTCTGCAATATGAGTGATGTAATTATTTTTAAATAAACCTTGGGTTTTTTGGCAGCAGTTTATGCATGATGTACCTTAATAGACTGCACTTCACAGAAGAAAATCTGTTTTTAAAAAATACATTTAAAAAAAGCTGTGCAACTGGATATGGAATATTCTTCATTTCGCTGCATTTAATTTTCACAGTTTTATAAAAGATTTTATTAACAAGTAGCATTGAATAACATTTTTGAAACTCCAGTTATATGTACAAAAGTTTTGTTCCCTTGACAAACAGATGCTCATTTGCTTTTAACAACAGAACATATGCTTCCTCCCGCAGGCAAAGAAAAAATTGACTGGTTTAACCAGAGAGCATGAGGCACTCTTTAGCTTTGTGGAAAAGAATAAACACATCTGCACAGAGAAAGAGAAACAGAAGGTACCTTTTTTGCAATAGTGACAGTGCTGAAATTCTTACATTTCCATTTCAAAAACACTACTTATATGTAAATATTGAGCTAAAGTAAAAGAAGAAAAAGAAAACAGTGTGTTTTAATATTGTTGATAGAAACTTTCCAAAAATTATAGCACACAAATGTTAAGCTGTCAAATCTGATTGGTTAGAAAGTTAATGTAAGTTCACTGATGTTGAAAAAAGTCACCGAAATGAAAAAAAAGTTTTCATTTCTGAAGTATCAACTTACAAAGAGATTTTGTCAATGAACATAAGAATAAAATTATCCTTTATACTCCTTTAAGATAGGCTTTTCTTGTTCACAGACAATCTGCATTTTTTTTTATCTTATTAATTAACTTTAAATAAAAAGAGAACAGGTAATGGAACAGTTCTTTGTAATTACTATACTACAATCAATGCATGGAGCTAAGCAGTTTTGTAGATCATTAAATGATGAAAAATATAAATTATTACCCAGGATGATGTTATCGTTTGTAATAAATAACATTAAAATTATATATTGGAAATGTGATTATGTGGTCTGATAAGTCCAGATTTACCCTATTTGGGTGATGTAAGTGGCAAAATAGGGCCCCTGTGGTTCGAACTTTGTTTGTCTAGTGCATGGATGCTCAGTAAAACTGAGATCTGGGAAATTCGGAGGACAGATCAACCTTTAACTATTATCCTGCTAAGCCCCATACATGGCAGGCAGTGGTGTACTGGTTGTTCTGGTGCCGTGTTTCCTCATGGCCAGCATTAGCAATTTGTGCTACTATAGCTTTTCTGTGGGATCAGTGGCTTTCCTGTCGTAGCTGTGTTATGATCTGGGGTTGCCTCTGTTGGTACGGTCTAGGTTCAACAACGTTACGTGCCCGAAAAATTAGGTCAGCTGACTACCTAAATTTTAAGAATGACGATTTTTATATATATTTTTTTACATCAATCGATTTTTTTCTTCCATGATGACACAGGCATATTATAAAACGATGAGTTCAGTGGGTTCAAATTGTGAAAGAGTGGTTCAGGGAGCATGAGATATCGTTTCCACACATGGACTGTCCACCACACAGTCCAGACCTTTCAGATGTACTGGAGAAGACTGATTGATGTTTCCAAATTGCCTGTAGTTTGAAATGGGGTGTGTGAATGTGTGTGTTTGCAGCCTGCGAGAAGTTGGCACCTCACCCATGGTGTCCCCTGCCTTGTGCTGTAAATTCTGTGTTATAGGACTTCAGCCCCCCCTGTGACCATACACAGAATAAGAAATACATGAGGCGTGGATGGGTGAATAAATTAAATAAGAATGTTTAACAGATGAAAGATTTGACAGCTGAATAATTTAGAACTCTATTAACAGGATCATTACTGCATATTTGATCAGTTAGATATTTGGATTGTAACTGTGAGCATACATTTGCTTGTGTCCAGATGCTTAACAGATTAAGTAAATCGGCAGAGCTTCAAGTCAAAGTTGATGAGGACTACTTCAGTATGAACATAGACAGCTGTCAGATTAGACTGAAGTGGGAGAACACACTTAAAAGCTGCTATCAGGTCATCATTTTTTTCATCAGTTACTCGGGAGAACTGTTCAATGGGTGTGCAAATCATCTGACTGAGCGAGTCATTTATTTCAGATTATTCAGGAAATTGAGAAGCAAAGGATAGAGGCTCTGAGCAACGCTGTGAATAAGTACAAGATCCACATGTGCAGCTACAGTCAAAGCCTCCTTCATGTGAGTTACTGTAATGTTATAAAGCAAACCTCATATCTGATTAATAATTATACAGGGTGTAATGCGTCACCATTTCTAAAATGGTGAAGTAATCAAGTAGTCAACTTTTTTTTTTTTTTACTTTATAGTATATTGCTGTAGAAGTGTAATAATTTATAGTCTCTCATTCTGCAGATGAGAATATATACTATATTTCTTGTGAAAATTGCTATATAAATAAGTGTAATTGAACTTTATGACATTGAATTAAAATATTAATAAATCGTGGTCAGAGTCAGGAGCAGATTGAGGAGGCCATCAGCAGAGTGGATGTGGACAAAGACATTCAAACACTGCTGGAAAGCACCTGTGTTACAGCCGATGACAACAAGGCGGAATTCCTCATTGCTGATTATTTTGTGAGAAATTTCACTACACTACTTTCCAGTTCAGAATATTGTAATAGATAGTTGGATGTTGGAATACCAGGGTTGTAAGAGAAACTGAAATGAATGTTTTTCCCTGTATATGAAATAATGATGAGGGTCTTTCATTTAGGAATACCTTACATGATGGTGTATTTGTGAATCGCAGGAGGAAGATGGAAAGACGGTAATGGAAAAGGAAAGAAGAAGAGATGCACTTAAGATCAAACTCAAGCGACTACAGGACTGCAGTAATAAAACCAGGAAGGAGAAAGAAGGTGATTTTATTCTTTTTTATTTTAGACTTATAGCTTTACTTGGGAAATAAAGATTAAAGGCACTAAGTTACTGATCGGAAGATCGGCGGTTCGATCCCCAGCTCCACCAGGTTCCCACTGTTGGGCCCTTGAGCATGGCCCTTAACCCTATCTGCTCCAGGGGCACTGTATCATGGGTGACCCTGCACTCTGTGATATGTGAAGAAAGAATTTCTCTGTGCTGTAATGTACAGTATATGTGACAAATAAAGACTTAACTTATTATGTGCCTTCCACTCAAGAATCAGATATTAACTTTAATGTTGTAATGCTTCACAAAGTGACCATATGTTTTAAAATGGTTTTAAAAATGGATTTTACCAATAAATTTCAGGGCTGGAGAAAATGGTGGGAACAGACACTGAAAATAAAAGAACCCTGGAGGAACAAGAGCAACTGCTTGAAGAGGTATTAAGGGAGTAATAATCTCTATGATATGTTCACGTGAAACAATATGACAACGATTGGCTTCGGATTTGTGTTTGATTGTAGTCCATTTTAAAATTGGAGCTTTTGGAGGCCACGTACTGTAAACTGAACCAATTGATGCTGGACTTGGAGGGGAAACCGAAACCTTTCCATCATTTCAACGACAGCATCACGAAATTCAAGGAAAAGGTACAGAGCCGAGTGTGTGCACAAAGCTTTATACTTTATGGTCTCAAATGTCTAACTTGTAAGGAGTGGTATTTGATATGCATTCATGGCCATCTTACATTCATTAAATTTAACCAGGAAGTTGAGCACAGCATAGCTAACCTGCCTCGGCCAGTTCGGATGAAAAGGACAACGTTAAGGTCATGTCAGGCTTTGAGGACTTCGCTTAATTCGAAGGCGCCAGCAAAAAATGGAGTAGACCGTCAGGACTCTGTTCCCTCTACAGACACCAGCAGAGGATCAGCTAAACACGCGCATAAGCGGAGGTCTGAGATTAATGAAGCATCATCTAGGTCTCATGAGGAATGTAAGGATCCCTTTTTTTATACACACATTGATCAGCCACAACACTAAGTCCATCTTCAGGTGAATTAAAATGAATTTGATTATCAATTATTACTGATAGTCATGCCCTTGGGGGACAGATGGCACATGGGGGATTCTACACAATACTTGCCAATCAGTGTACATGTATTTGTATCCGGTTTGGTTTTAGGAACAAATCAGTATTTTTCCAGATGCAAATCCAGATTCCAAATCTAGCATTCAGATGCAGAAGGAATTCTGGATAGTTGCATTTCTATTGCATTTTCATGTCTTTAAAAGTAGAATCTTATTTCCCTCTTACTGTTATAAAAATACTTCCTTCATGCCTGTCATTCATTGTCAGTACAAGATATAAACTGGTACTATCTAAGATCAAGTTACTGTTAAATCCTTCCATGGTGATTCCCTCCGCCAGGCACTGAGTCCTGCAGTGTGGGGAAATGTAAGGCTTTATATGACTTCGTATCAGAGAAAAAAGACGAGTTAAACATAAAAGAAGGTACATTTACTACCAAAGACCTACTTCAATACACAGCAGGTGTAAGTGTACATACTGTACTAAATCCTTCTTTTTTTCCTCAATGTTTTATAAGGAGATCTTCTCAACATCCTTCGAAAGGACCACAGTGGATGGTGGTATGGAGAACTGAATGGGAAGACGGGTCACTTTCCTTTTAATTATGTTGAAGAGCTGCCTGTTTTGAAAATGGCAAAGTCTTCAGATGCTTAATTCATGCAACTATGGCGTTTCCTTATTTATCAGAGGACTTGGTGGTGGTAGTGTAGGATATTGCAATGAGTATTGGTTTAAGTAAAAGCAGCATCAAATAGCTTTATATTATTTATTACTTTTTAAAGGTCAACATGAAGCATGGCTTAAGTTAAGGTTCACATCAAACATCAGAATGTGGAAAATAATCTCTGTGACTATGGCACGGTTCTTAGTGTCAGAATGTGCATTTCACAAATGTGTTTTTTTTTTTTCACATGCAACAGACAGTGAGTGTCTCTAGAGTTTACACAGAATGGTGTGAAAAACATCAGTAAAGAAAAGCAGTTATTCTCCCTTGCTTGTGGCAAGAGAATTGGCAGACTGGCTCAAGCTGAACAGGAAGTCTACAATAACTCAAATACTCCAACCAGCTTGTCTGGCACAAACAACTACTCCATAATCAAAGTCTGATGATGGTGTGAACTTTAACTGAAGCTCTTGAGTGGCTCTATGTGATTTTATGCATTGTGCTGCTTTCACACAATTGGCCTCTTGGAAAATTACATGAATGAGCAAGCATTTGGGTACGTGTGTTGCAATTAGGAAAACATGTATGCAATGGTGGCTGAATTCAGAGAAACAGCCAAAAATGTTTTTACAAAAGAAAATAAATTATGTTTTAATGTCTTAAATCTCTTCTTTAAAGGAACTAAAATTTCAATACTTCACCAATCACCTTGGTTACTGGTATTAAAGACCATACTATCCAAAACAGCAATAATAATATTTCTTTTTCTTGCAAGTGTATGGGAATAGTTAACTAAATTATATTTCATGTATAGTTTGCAAACAAAGTTTAATTTCATTTGAATTACTAAGTGAATATAATAAGGACCAACAATTGTTGCATTTTATTATGTAAAAGAATCTAAAAAGAAATTATATACAAGTATGACAATAAGAATATTAAAGCAGAACAGTAATAAAATAAGCATGTCATGTCATTAATGGCTACAGATGAGTCTTGCAAGTTAACTTATTATTAATATTATTGTGAATTCAGACAGTCTTTGTAGTATTGTACAGTGCCACAAACTCTTTCCTAACATTAGCCAGAAAGGCAGACAGGTTGTTGGTCTGCTGCAGTCGGCGCTCCAGATGCTCCATTTGTGCCAAGGGAGGATCGCAGGAGACGACTGAAAGGCGGAAAAAACAATCATACATTTAACAAATAAAAGCCTCTTTCTTTTGTATTTGCTCGTCATCATTAATTCTGGGTTACAACCAGTTTTTATGTGACCACATTTTCTTTTTGTTAAGAGACTGAAACAGTAGGTGGCAGGAATATTTCACTGTCAGAAAAAGACTAGCAATATGCAGTTCATAAGACATCTTTCATAAATTTGATTGAGTTTGTGCTTATTTAAAGACAAAGTGATGAAGACTTTTAAAACAGTTAAGGTATTTTATAATAAAGACATTTGTTTCCATGCATCAACTATCGACCAAATTATTATTTTAAACCTTGGTATCATTATCAGCCTAAAGTTTCACACCCAAGTGCATTACTGCTTTCAACTAACATTTCTTAAAACTTCAGACCCGTTTTGTATTGGACTGTCTGAACAAGGAACAATGTGAAAACATTGCATTTAGGCAGACAGGTTGCAACATGGGAAAAGAATGCTTTAAACTGTAAGTTGTAGGTCACAATGTTTAATAGTAAAAGTAATTTCCACACACAATGTGACAAGAGCTCACAGGACTGAGACTAAACAACTATGTTGCCATAAGAAAACAACTTTTTAGGAAAACTTATTATTAAAAAAAAGAACTTTGTTTGCCAGGGAGCATAAGGATTGGATTTTGAAGCAATAGAAAAATGGGTCATAGTGCTGTTATGAGGCCAGATTGACCCTATTGATAAAACGTACGTCTGAGTAAAAAGGGAAGTGCATAGTCCCCACTGTACAAGTCTCTGAAGGCAGTGTTGTGGTGTGGGGTTGCTTCAGTTGGTCAGGTCTCAGGGCTCAGCAATATTATGTGGCAAAAAAAAAATCAAGTCATCTGATGACCTGAATGTACTGCATGACCAGGCTGTCGCATTAATGGATTTTTCTTTCCTGATGGCACGAGCATATTCCAGGACTCAAACTGTAAAAAAGTGGTTCTGGGAGAATTAATCATTTTCACACGTAAACTGTCCACCGCATTGTGGTTCGAAATCAAAGCTAAAGGTGGTCAAATGAATTAATAATGTTGGAGACAGTGCTGTGTGTCATGATAAACCCCTATTATTTCTGCCTATTCACACAGGCCTCAGTGTTAGTCCAAATGCACACGTAAAGCACAATGACAGGCTGATGCAACTTCACACAGAGGCAAAAACAGCATTGTTTTGAATATTCAGCTCTTCATGCATTTAACCCTCAGCATTTCAGTTTTTTTGTGCATGTAAGTGAAGTTACTGCTTTGACTTACTTTGGTACACCCCTTCCTCATTTATTCTTAGAAGAAAGGTGTAGGCACTTTGTAGATTCTTGTGGTTGATGTTTCTGAAGATGAATTGCAGCTTATCACCTACACAAACGTACACAATCAGTAAGCCTAAACGATATAACTGAGGTAAACAGAGTTCCATATCTAATAAATCTGTAGAAACCAGAAAGGCTTACCCTGGATTTTTCTGATCTCGAGGCTTAACCACTCCTGGAAGATATCTTTAATTTTGTTTAAGTTCTTTAGCCGGTCCTTGTTGGCTTTGTTTTGGGAGTGAATCACTTAATTGTTGAAAATGAAAAAAAAAAAAAAAAACAACAACAACATAAAAGTAAACATATAATGTGAGTAATGTCTGATTAAAATTGATCAACGAGTATAACATACAGGAATATGTGTGTTTGTATATACACAAGCAGATTTCATACATTCTCTGCTCTTGGCCTGCTCTTGCTTCAGCTCCCCAATCTTCTGAATAAGGAGCTCTTTCTGGCTTTCTTTGTACTGGATCAATCCCAGGACTTCGGGCTGTTCTTCATTCCTCTCCCTCATGATGGAATTCTGACGTTTCAGCTCTTGAAATGGAAAGTAACATGTGCTCAGTTTCGTACCTTTAACTTAACAAAACAGATACCTGATTGAAACAAATGCTAAGATAAGTGATTACCTTCTGTATAAGCCTGTATGGTCTCAAACATGGTCTCATCTTCCCGGCATTTTTTCGAGCATGTATCTATAGAACGAAAGATGTATATCAGAGCGATTTAATGTCACATAATAACAATTTGTATAAATACACTGCTGCAGCCTGAAAGTAATGCTGTCTATTTATGGACATTTTCTGCAGTATGCATTATTACAAGGAAAAATAAAGTCTGATCATACGACTCCGGGTTTAATTAAAGATACAATAACTGCCTATTAAATTCTGCATTGACTGCAATGTCCTGCAGGTAATGTTTAACGTTGGGTATCCTGTAGATCTGAGAGCACTTCACTCAGATCAGTTGATGGAATATGATTTTCAGATATCACACCTTAACTATATAAAATAATGTCCATTTACAGCTGTTTCAAAAGTGTGCTTAACAAGATAATAGATTGTATGACACATTTTAGATTTTTTTTTTTTACGTAGTAATTCTGTAAATTTGTTACCAATCCAGTTGTTAATGTTTTATTATTAATAATTTACGCTTTTGATGTAGTTCTCATTTTGTACCATCATTTAGTGTCTTAAAAGAGCATTGGTGACTCAGTTGTAGGTTTTCTCGCCTGCTATGCAGAAGGCCCAGGTTCAATTTCCACCCAAAGCCCAAACCCTGGATGCAGTGCTGGTCCCCAAGCCCAGGTAAAATGAAAGGGAGGGTGTCCAGCGTAAAACCTGTGCTAAGTTGTGTGCAGATCGGATGGTCCGCTAAGGTGACTTTTCGATGGGAGCCCCCTGAAATGCTCTGATTTTCTAGCACTACTTCACTGATCTCATATCTCTTAGGGTACAAGAATGGCACAATACTCTTTGTTCTGGCACCTATAGTACCAGTCAAAAGTTTTGACAGCAGTCAAATGTTTGGACACAGAATTTATTTCCACATTCTAGAACAAATGTAGTAATTTATTTATTTTTTTTTTTCTTCAAAATTATGAAATAACACATATGGTGGTAGGTAATTAGGTATCAACAACAGTCAGTGTTATGGAACCTGGGAAGGTCTTCATGACAGCCAGTTTCATCATGGTGCTTGATGGCTTTTGCAAATGCACCTGACACAATACTGTTGTTGCAAGAACTATTCCACATCAACTGACCTTCAGGTCTTAAAATATCAAATGACTGTTTTGTCGTTGCTTACGTAATGCCATGTGTAATTTCATAGTTTCACAGAAAAAAATCCAGTATTGTTCTAAGATGAAGAAAAATAATCCAGTAAACATAAAACACTGAATTCGAAGGCGAGTCCGAGCTTTTGACTGGTGCTGTATGTGTGTAAGTGCCGGTGTCTTACCCAGAACAGACTTCATGTAGTGTTTGTGCGCTTGGCAGAACTCCACTGTAGCCTCGGTCAGCATTTCACCCATAGCCTGGGACAAGAGTTTACTCCTGATTCCCTCCAGCTTGCTGCTGAACTTTTCCACGGCGTCAAGATCTTTAATCGAAGCCATTTAGATCTAGAGGGAAGCGAAATGTTACAGCTTTATTAGCTTCAAATCTCCTTCAGTTACCCTATTAAAATTATGTTTTCTTCATATACTCAAATCCCGACAAGTCCCGCCTCCCCGCTCGGATTGGTCTGGGTTCCATACAAACATGCACTCCGACGAATGAAGTCTGAGAATGAAACCGTAGGCCAATCAGAGCGCAGAGACGCGATGCTTACTAGCCAATCAGAGCGTAGAACCCTGACGATAGCAAATGCTGATGGGAAAGGAACAAAAACTTCTAACGGAAAAGCTAGATAGCTAACATATCTAAAATAGATCACAAAGTGCATCTTTAACTGTTAATTAGCTAACATGGCTACACAGATTGTAGTTGTTGGACAAGTTCGAGTCCAGCACCCAAGTTTAAAGATCGTAAAATTTCGTACCTGTTTTACAATCCGAAGCGCTTCCGATTTCAAAAAGAGGCGCGCGAACAGCGACGTAAGGCGGAAGTGACGCAATGATACGCGTGTGATAAAACAAATACATAAAATAATTATATAAGCTAATTATTTATGATTACAAATATTGTCCTTTGCATTTGCTACTTTTTTTCTTAAACATCTCCATGTATCTCAGATTTATTCGTTACTTTACCAATTTTAATTGTCGTAAAACCCTTAAGGTATTTCGTTTTCTATTATAATAAACTGTCAATGACATGTCCGTGATGACGCACAGATAAAGTGTGTCTATTACATATTCATGTATATGATGTGTTGATATTTAATGGTAATTTTATTGACACAAATACATTGTATGGGCTCGGCTCCAGCAGTTTTTACACACTGCTGCCATCTAGAGGATTTACTTCGCCATGACACGCCATGAAAACCACTTCAGTGAGTAATATTCATACTGATACATAGATACATAGACTATATGGACAAAAGTATTGGCCAAACCTGTTATAATTGAATTCAGGTGTTTCAATCAGGCCCCTTATCCCCTATTTTAATGCTTTAGCATATCACTTTATTAATCCAAAAGAAAATGATATCGTTACAGCAGCCAGTTCACCGATCATACAACAAATAAGCAACAGGCAAAATGGCGATAAGAAAAGGGAAATGTAAAAAAAAAAAAAAATACTTGTGTACAATTTAAGGTGCACCAATGAAGTTCAAATGATGTAAAATAATAAGAATGTACTGTTTATATGTACATGTGCATCATGATTGTATATTGTATATTACTTCTCATTTTAACTTGAATTGCACAAACTTACATATTACATATAAATGTTGTGTGGATTCTGCACTATACTTTAACCTGAAACCCCTGTATTACACAGCCTATGCCTCTTCATGATGCTACGACTGATGTTAACTGTACAATGTAAGTACCATATTTAAATGACTCCATAATTATACTGTATATGAGGTTATTTTAGTCATTGCAATGTAATTTCATTTAGTATAACAGAATGTAAACCTATATTAAAGGTAGAACTTTCTATTTCTTTGTATATTTTGATGATGTCTTTCCTGAGGCACATACAACAGAAGAGACAGAGACAGTCACTTGGATGCCACTGTAGTAATTAGGGGTTACGGGCCTTCAAGGGTCAAGGCTCTAAGTATAGTAGAAAAAAGCATGAGCACTGCTCTCGGGTGCCATGATACTTCCTTAAAAGAGAACTAATCCATCCAGTCATGGAACACAAACTCATAGGCAGAAGATCTCAGGCACTGAACTCTAATTTCTATGTCCTATAAATATCTGGTCAAATAGCCACTTGTAAATTAAACAGTTATGTGCTACTGGCTTTGAATTTTCATGGTCCTCCAACAGTAAATGTAATATACTGTTTTTCCTTTAAAGATTAATATGTTTATTATGGCAAATGTATTATCCCACTAATTGTTTAAGACTCTTTATTTAATTGTCATTGCTGCAACACCAGGTTTAGAGCTTTATGGGAAAATAATACTGGATGAAAATGTTAATAATACTGGATAGCGAGGAAAGTTGTCATCTACCTTTTGAATGAATGAATTTCAAACCATGAGATATCCTGTTGTGTTGACCAAAGCTTTATTTCAGCCTTAAATTCTAACATCATACATTTAAAAGACTATCCATCCATCCACCCAGGAACCTCTGTAGTCCAACTAGGGCCCTGGAGGCCAATAGTGATCATTAGATTTATTCCCATTTTTAGGACTGTTGTAGGACACCTGATCAACGTTCACACATGCATATAAACACTACAGGCAATTTGGAAATGCCGATTAGTCTAATCTGCATACCTTTAGACTGTGGGAGGAAACCGAAGAACCTGGAGGAAACCCACCAAGCAAACTCCATGCACACAGACTGACACAGGAATCAAACTCAGGACCTGGAGCTGCAAGGCATCAATGCTTACCACTAAGCCACCATGCTGCACATTTAGAAGTTGGACCCTGATATCCAAGTTTAAGGAAGATAAGAGTCATGTGCCAGAAACACGCTTGTCAAATTATGATCATAGATCTAAAATCTAGCCATAAGAGCTCATATTTCAACAGTTGAAATTCAATCGCCTCTTCTATGAGCCTGCTATTTCATGAAAAGAAAATCCTTTATAAGGGCTCTGCTCTCCTCTTTTAGATGAATTATCTCTCACTAACCATTATCAGTGACATGAAAAAAAAAATAGGCGACATAGATGCCTTCTCTAGCATTTTATATGGATTGTATGAGCTTTAATTTTAGTGATAATGCTTTTGTTTCATACATTCCTAAGTAATGGAACATACTCAGATAATACAAGAGAAATCTGGGCCTTAAATGTAGATATGTTGTAAAGAGCTGTGTATTTGGCTCTCAGTTAACATTGTATGTTTGATGGAATCACTGGTGTGGCAATTCACTCGCAAACTTGTCACAGTCACCCACCAGCTGCAGATCATCACTGCTCTAATGGACAGCTATAATAAACATATTCAATTACCATGATGGCAGACACACTTGGGTGGCCAACATTAGGCCTGTCAGTGCTTTACCACTGGAGACTTTTAACAGGTGTGAGAATGTATGTGTGGTCAGTCAAGGAATTGATTATACTGAAGGACTGAAGGATTATCATAAAGTCATTGAAGTTTTTGGCCTATTTCCACAACAAGGAAACATGAACATCTTTCATCTGTTTATTAGTATAGAGCCTTTAGCAACATTCCTCCAGGTGTGTGTTGTATGATAGGCACCCTAACCAGGCAGTAATACAACAAACCTAATCATAATAAACTAGAAAACATATATAAAAAAAGGCAAACGTCTCTAATCAATCATGTTTTTTTCCCCCATAAGGAATACATTTCTGTATTATAAAGCAAATTGTGTTTTATTTAAATACTGCAGCTTATTCCTGCAGTTTAGCATCAAATCACTCATCACCAGTTACATTTTTAAAAAAATGTTTTTACTAGTTTTACACTTTTGGAAACTTTTGGAAAATGTGAAAACATGCAGGGCTTGGTTAATGAGCCTTATAAAATAAAGGACAAGAACAAGCACATTTGTTTTAATGCTTCTAAAATCATTATATTGCTATTACTTTTTATTACACACGCCCATCATAACACGTTTTCATTTGTATATTTTAGATTTTTAAATGTCTACAGTAATATTATTGGGTTAGTCAGTACAAAAGTATTTATTCAAGTTTATTCAAAATGTTCGAATCAAACCGGTACTTTTGATCGCACAGAATAACAGAGCACAGTCAATCTTCTCTATATATTTATTATGGTACACTAATGCACTTATCCCAGTGTTTCACTAGTGCTTGCATACCATCAAGGGAGAAAGTTTTCTCAGTATGCCAGATCCATGATCGGACTATCTGCTAGTTGTCTGAAATGCATTATTCAATGTGGAAATGGCTTAGAGAGAGGTAAGCACTGTATGGGGTGTGGCAAAAACTCCCAGCCGAGTTCCTGTAATGTGCAAGTGTTGTTAGTGAAAGATTGTGTGTACAGTTTCAGATAGATGTGTCTCTTCTGCGAGTTGGCGACAAATTATCCGTCGATTTTCAAGGATTAGGTGTTCTATTTGCTGTGTGCAGTGCGCTCTGAGCCACCTCGGCCAGGATCATCATTCATGGACATACAGCCTTCTTTAAATTGTTTGCACCATTCAAATGTTTTACTGCAGAAGAGTCTCATTATTATATTGTGTCACTTACAAGAAATTTTATCCCAGTGTGACTTAAATGCCCCTCGTATATAATTCTTTTTTTTTTTTTGGTTTCTAATTGTTGTTCCATTGTTCCACACAAGATGCATTTTTATTAATAATTATCATGCTATAATGAAACAAATGGTACTTTTCCTTGGAATTATAAATATAGCACAGTAGCCTTACACAGCAGAAGACCCCACCGGGTACCACTCATCTCCACTACAAATAGGACAAAGAGGCTACAATTTGCACGAGCTCACCAAAATTGGACAGTTGAAGACTGGAAAAATGTTGACTGGTCTGATGAGTATCGATTTCTGTTGAGACATTCAAATGGTAGAGTCAGAATTTGGCGTAAACAGAATGAGAACATTGTTTCTGACCATGTCCATCCCTTTATGACCACCATGTACCCATCCTCTGATGGCTACTTCCAGCAGGATAATG
>JAOVVB010000049.1:17554537-17566578 GCA_028570985.1 Heterobranchus longifilis
GGGTCAAACACCGTATTAGTATGGTGTTCCTAATAATCCTTTAGGTGAGTGTATACTGTATATATATATATACAGTGTATATATATATATATATATATATAAACAGTTAATGTACAAAAGCTTGAAAGTGGTATCCTGTATAGTTTATTTTCTAGGATTAGTGTTTTCTAGTGTCAGAGTGGGGATGTATGAATAATTTTAAGATTATTATACCTGTAATTAATTCTTACACCCATATGGTGGCGGTGTTGACATTATTACTTAACCCCTAAGAGAGTTACACACACACACACATACACTCCCTCCCGCGCGCGCACAATTAAAACACTTTGATTTGTCCTTTGTACATCTCCATACTGCAGACATATGCAGGACATGTGCTGTTAGTCTCCGGTTCTACATTAAAGACTGTCATTAAACACACCACATCAGTCACAGTGCCTCTGCTGGAGTCCAGCTCTGAGCACTGAGCTCACTCCATAACTGCAAAGGTCAAACTACATTAAAGACTTCATGCACTCAGTACCTCCAGTCATGACCTCATTACCATGTTCTTGAAATCCCCTGTATAAAAGCCTGCTCTGGAGACGACGATGCCAAGTTCCTCGGTTACTTTAATAAAAACAAGCCTCCCTAGTGTTCAGTTCTTCCTATTATTTTCCTGGATATCACATATAAAGCACTGAATGTGACCTTTTTGTGTGTGAGGTGGAATTACACAATGCTATTCTCTTTCCTCTCCCCTTTAATTTATCCTCACATGCTGATTCAACGGAATAAAATTGACATTCATTTTGGAAAATAGCAGCGCTGTGCCGATGACGTCATGTTGTTGACACGGAGTGGGAGGGGCCACATACGGTCCCCTGAATTCTAAGGCTGTCCGATCCTCTATCCACAGAAAAAAAAGTTTGGAGTCGATTCCTGTTCCAGCTCCAGGTGTTGGGACTCGATTCAAAGAGTCGAATCCACTGGCATCATTTTTTTCATAAAAAAAAACAAAACTAAACTAAGCTAAAAGACAGCAAATTAAACAAACGGTGCAATACTACCTAAATACATAATACATTATTTTCATATAATGAGACATGGAATCTTAAAACAAAAACAATCGACCTGTATAATGCTCAATAACTGTAATTTTAATGTATTTGAGAGCTGACCAAGCTTAATTACCCAAAGCTAACCCACTGCTAACCCCTTGTATCCTTATCATTTGGCTTCCCTGTGGTAATTTTGGGAACATTTTTTTATGTTCTGGTGTGGGTATATTTTGGTTAATAACATTGTGCATAAAATTATATGTAATTTAATAATTTATTTTATCTAATAACTTTAGCCCACAATGTTATTAGACATGAGGAACATTTACCAGTGTTGATTGTGACCAGTTGCTGCGCTCAGGCTAACGTACTAATTTTACTGTAAAATCCTAACTGACAACTGACACTCTTACAGGAATTGACTTGCAATTCTGAATTGGGAGAGTCAACTCCTGCAGTGATTGAAACGTATCCCTTGAGTCAGGAGAATGGACTCTTACAGAGATTGACGTCCAGGCATTGTTGAAAGAAATTACTTTTAAGAGGGGATTAATTCTCAAATCTTAAGCTTGGAGATTTGACTCATGCATAGATTGACACAGATCTGCCTAGTTGGGAGAGTTGACTTCCAGGCTGTGGTAGACATGTACATAGATCGTCTCCCAGCGTCTAAGTTGGGATAGTTGACTTTTAACAGGGATTTACTCCCAGCCCTAAGAAGGGTGAGTCTACTCTTACAGAGATTGACTTCCAGCAATTAAATTAGGAGAGTCAACTCATAAATAGATTGATTCCCAGCTTCTGAGTTGACTATTACAGAAATTGACTCACAGTACTGAGTTGGGAGACTCAATTCTTGCAGTGATTGAAATGTATCCCTTGAGTTGGAAGAGTTGCTTTTTACAGAGATTGACTTCCAGGCATTGAATTAGGAGAGTCGACTCGTCCATAGATTGACTCCCAGATACTGAGTCGGCTTTTTCAGAGATTGACTTTTTGCTCCTGAGTTGGGAGAAACAACTTTTAACGGGGATTAACGCTTAAGATGGGAGAGTCGACTCATACAGAGATTGACTCACAGTCCTGAGTCGACTCTTACAGAAATTGACTTCCAGGCACTGAATTAGGAGAGTCGACTCACCCATAGATTGACTCCCAGCTCCTGAGTCGACTCTTACAGGAGTTGACTCCCAGCTCCTGAGTCGACTCTTACTGGGATTGACTCTCAGCTCCTGAGTCGACTCTTACAGGGATTGACTCCCAGCTCCTGAGTCGACTCTTACAGGGATTGACTCCCAGCGCTTGAGAATTCACGCGGGGAGATAACGCGCCTGGGAAAGTTTCTCTGCCGGATAATTCATGACACAAAACAGGTATTTACTAAAAACTTTTTAGGATGTCATACACATTTAATGCTTTTATTACAGAGTTACTGTGAGTTGAAGGGACGTTGGGTATAACTTGTGTAGTGTGGATAAACTACTGTACTAATCCAGTCTTTGATTTTATGAAGTGAACGGTGTGAACAGTAACTAGCTTGCTAACTCAGTTGGGACAGGAATGTGCCGGGACTTGTCTCTTTACAGGGAAGTAAGAGCTCGGTGTGGAAATAGCCACATTAATGTTTAAATTAGCCACGAAATGCGGCTCTCTTAGTGCAAGTCAAAACTTTGCAGTGCGGTTCATTTATTAGCCAGAGGGAATCTTTTCTTTCTTTTTTCTTTTTTTTTGACAGGTTAAAGTTTTATCAAGTTTTATCAAGTTTCTTTTAAAAACCCTCACACCATACAGTGACCTTCTGTACACCATACACATCTTAAATAAACATTTAGCCTTGACTGCATGGCTTTTTAATTTCTATGAATTTTTAAATCAGAGACAAAGAGTTTAAGGTCAGGACAGCAGAGCTTCATTCAGGCTGTGGTTTCACCTTCTGTCATCATTCTGTATGTTTATTAACCTGGTTATAATGTAAACTTTTGTGTGTGTCTGGATGTTGTACAAAACATGTGCTGTTACTTTCTCTAATTGTATGCTGTAGAGGAAAAACACCATCCTTTAACCTTACAGGTAGCACAAACCAGTTAGTTACACACACACACACACACACACACACACACACACACACACAAGATTCATTTTAATCTGACCGAAATCATTCTGATTAGAGATTCCAGTTGAACTGTTTACATGATCTGATAAGATGGGAAACTATATTTACTTTCTCTTTCTTTTTTTCTCTCCAAACATTAAAGTGGTTCTGTCTGCTGTGAAGTGCGCAATCTGCCAACCATATAAGAAGAAAAGTTTTTCCCCTAACTTTGAGGAAAATTTGCTTTATTAAATACTACAATGAGGCGTAGCGGTTAGCACTGTGGACTCGCACCTCCAGGGCGGAGACTTCGATTCCCGCCTCGGGGTCCGTGTGTGTGGAGTTTGCATGTTCTCCACGTGCTTGGTGGTTTTCCTCCGGGTACTCCGGTTTCCTCCCACAGTCCAAAGACATGTAGGTTAGGTTAATTGGCGTTCTCAAATTGCCCATAGTGTGTGAATAAGTGTGTGAGTGTGTGTATGTCTTTGTGCCCTGCGATGGATTGGCACCCTGTCCAGGGTGTACCCTGCCTCATGCCCTAAGTCTCCTGGAATAGGCTTCAGGCCCCCCGTGACCCTGAATACAGGATTAAGCGGTAATGACGATGAGTGTGTGAGTGAGTGAGGGTGTTCCCAAATTGCCCATAGTTTTTGTGTGTGTGTGTGTGTGCGCGCTTGTGCCCTGCAGTGGATTGCCATCCTGTCCAGGGTTTACCCCGTCTTGCACTCAAGGTCCCCTTGGATAGGCTCCAGGCCCCCACCACCCTGTACTTTATGGCACAGGAACAGTTTTGTATTTCTGTTTTTTTTTTTTTTTTTTTATCTTTTTTTTCTCACACACACACATACTGCTCTCTCATTCATTTTTTAAACAGGATGCGAGTTCAAGAGGGCCTTTACAGCTCACCAAGAATACTAAACATCCCTCCTGGAAACTCGTCATGCCACCTAATGTTACCCCCATGTGGGGCAAACCTGTGCAGAAAGAGCCTATTTGTTCCAACTAGAAAGTAACAGTCAGATCAAGTGTTTACATGGCTAATATTTACCTATTGAACAGATTGTTAAAGGTTTACACCTCACCTTTTGTTCTCATTGAAAATTGAATCCCATCAGGTCGGATCGGGTCAGACTGTTCTGATTAAGAGTGCTCTTAATCAGATAAATTTTTTTTCTGATTATGTTTTTGTTCCGATTTTTTGTGGAAAATTATGGTCCATTTAAATGCTGGTTGTGTGGATTTATAAAAACTATTCAACAAACAGCTGAAACTGTATGAAGTTGAGATGGGTGAAACTGCTGTGAAACAGTGACATGAGGGTAAAAGAGGAATTTTGAAGGACGGTATGGTGACATATTGGTTTGCACTGTGGCCTCACACCTCCAGGGTCGAGGGTTCGAGTTGCCTTTGGATATTTTTGTGTGGAGTTTGCATGTGGCATGACGAGTTTCCAGGAGGGATGTTTAGCGTTCTCGATGAGCTGTAAAAGCCCTCCTGAACTCTCATCTTGTTAAAAATTTAAAGCAAAAGCAGTATGCGAGTAAAAAAAGAATTTAAAAGCGAAAATATTAATATTGTTCCCATGACACAGTGTATGTCTGAGTAAGTTTTCTCCCACAGTCTAAAGACATGCAGATGAACTTAATTGTCATTTCCGAATTGCTTGTAGTGTGTGTGAGTGAGAGTGTACATGCTTGAGTCCTGTCCAGAGTGTACCTCACCTTGTGCACCGAGTCCCCTGGGACAAGGTCACAGGAGACTAGGAGCCTGTACTGTATGGCTGTAGGAGCCATGATAAGTGGTATAGAGAATGAATGAGTAAGAGGGGAGTTTTGAGGACTCCCACCCTTACACTGACAATACCATGAGACGTAATGGCGTATAAATCAAAACACTTTTTTACTTAAACGAGAATGATAAGGCATCAGATTTACTGTGTTGTGCAACAAGAACACATAAAATAACAATAACATCTGTCAGTAAAAATGTTTATTTAAAAATTTGGCTGCAGTAAATATCAAGATTTGTTACTTTGGTTGTTTCAAGAGTATCTTGTTACAAGAGTTATCCGGTTTATGGAGTCACCCAGATGTGTAAATGTTGCAGGCTGTAGTTTACAGTACACTGCTGAGGTTCGTTATGGAGGAGGGACTGGAGCAGTCACGACGAGACAAGTTGGACGGGTTTTACAAGAGCTCTGGTAGTTTCTAAGCTCACCAGCCAACTCGGTCTTTTCCACATGGATCTGAGTCATTGGGGCTATTTGCGTATGTGTGTGTGTTGGGGATTGGTGTTGACTCTAGTGCAACTCATCATTGAATGGACTTGATTTTTAACAGAGTGATGTTCAGTGTTACCACAAGGTCCATGTATTAGTCAGATTTAGTAGGGTGGTACCATGTTAGTTCTCACCCTCATGGCTTCACAAATAGTTGCACCTTAAAAAATATGTTTTTGCATCAGTCAGTATTTTCCCTTCCTTGTCTGTATACAATGCATGTTTGCTGTTCAATAAACACATATTTTTATTTTTATCGTCAGGCTCAAGTGTTTTTTAAGCTTTGCTAACAAAAAGCTTACTTAATGTTGTTGAATGACGTTGAAGAGTATACATAAACAGATAAAATGTCTGTGTTACCATACTGACAATCATTTTCTGTTTTTATTTAGCATTTTTGGATGGTGTCTCCAGGTCGGCACTTAACGTTTAACTAAATATTTAGACACTGGAAGGTTTTCAGAAAGTGGTATTAATACACAAGACTGTTCTAGCTGTTCTAGCAATGATAGGAACTTGTTTAGTGGACATTATATAATACTGCACAAAAGTTTTATGCAAATAAATGCGATAGAGCAAGTATGCCTTCAAAAACAGTAATTAACTAAGCAAAGTCAGTATTTGGTGTGACAACGCTTTGAGGACCCTTTAGTCTCGGGTACAATTTCTGCAGTTTTATAAGGAAAGTTTTACTAAGCACCCTGCAGAACCACCAGAGTTCTTCTAAGAACTTTGGCTGCTGCACCTGCATCTTTTTTGCATGCAAAACCCAACAGCTTCTTTTATTTTATTATTATTTTTTTAAATCTGAAAAATGGTTGCTTATATAATATGCTGATTTCTTATCTGTCATATAAGTTTTTTTATGTAACATTTAATTTTATGTTGGAAATTAATAATAATAAATAGTCCTAGAACTAAAAATCATATGAAAGTTTGTACTAAATAAAACATAGACTTTTGCACAGTACTGTACAATGTTGAACGTAATATTCTATTAAAGAATATTCTGACTTTTTAAATTTTTTTTAAATAATTAAAGATGTTAGGCTTAACGTTGTTGTGAGATGTTGTAATGAGAAAATCATGGACCTTGTGGTAACACTTACAGTAACATCACTATGTTGTGTCGCTTATCATAACACATCCCAAGTCACATAACTCTGTGGAGTCTTGGGTTATATGTGTAGTCGGGTGTATTTTATAGTTGTCCTTTTGTTACCCCTGGTATGTTTTGAAAATTATTTCACATCCATCACATTGCACATGTGTGGACACTCAAACATAACGATGTGTATTTAAACCTTGCTGCTACACACTAAAAATTCATTCTTGTCTCACAGTCATTGAGTCTAAACTTTTTTCCTCAACTGAAGTGGTTCCCATGGCCAGTTGGCAAATAACAGGTGCTGGCATTGAGCACATGCTGTTGATTTTGAAGGAAGAGAACAGGGGCACTGACCTGACAGTTATAGCTACTACAGTATGTGCATTGTGTGTCAGATGAGTCTGTTTTTAAATTAGATGAGGCAGCCTTCAATGTTGATGGAGAGTTCATTGGGAATGACAATATTACAGTTTGAAATGTGTAAAGTTTTTGAGTCATTGAATGGTGGATTTTAGCTCTGAAATCTTCATCCTGATTGACGTTTTTTTTTTTTTTTTTAAATAAAGATGACTAGCTCTTATTGACAGACTTGCACTAGCCTTGTACGATAATTAGGTTAAAACAAATACCGCACAAATACTATGCACAAGTACAGCACTTTACCTAAAGGAGCCTAAATGGCCATATGAATGAATGAAACTTAATGGCTGAGCTCGTTGGCTTATTCACCAGCACTAATAAAATGGGGTTTATGTTTGTCAGTGGACTCATAGATCACAAGGGGGACATTTTTATGATGCCTTGGTTGTCTTGGCGACTCTGGTGGCCTGTAGAGAACAGCACGATTAATAACACAGCCTGTGGTTGGAACTGGTGAGTGTGCTGTTTTGAAAAGCCCTGCTGTGTGAGGTTTGGTAATAATACAAGAGTGCATGCAAAATTCATTGCCACAGCATTTATAAGCCCTAAACCCTGTAGTTAGACCTGGCCACGTGGATCTAGTTGACATGATCTGAAAACTATTTGCATTGCGTTTGTCTTAACCATTGCTTAATGAGTGAAATATGTCGTTAAGGGAATTGGTTTGGTGGTGTACTGTATGCACGGGCTTTCTGATTGAAGACATCATTGAAGGTTTTTGATAGTATCGCTATGGATAGACGCTGGATGATGTATGAAACAATAAATCTAACTTGATGGCTCATAATTTCATTTTCCTAATGTTTTTATAATGGATGGGATTGCATGGTCCAAATTTGAAGGTTTGTGCTCAATTGGAAAGGTCACTCGATCGATCTTTCACACAGTGATATTTGCAGATCTTGACCTGTGAGCCTGTTCCCATGCAGGGTTATCTACTGCTGGTTTGGTCATCAGGTGAGATCAGCACTTTTTGTTTGTTTCTTTACACCGCTTGTCGTTGAAACAAGCATGAGTAAGGAGGGTTTGACATTTCTGTCTACTCATTTTACTTGAAGCTAAGTTCAAGCACCAAATGGAGTAACGAACTGTACAGTGTAATAAGTGAGAGCTAGAAGAATTTCTGCTCACTTAGTTAATGTTTAACAGTAAATAAATAGTAGGAAGCTCCTGGATATGGAAGGTTAGGTTTCTTTCCCCCCTCGACCATGTTTAGTGATTCATTTTTCATTTTTCTCATCTTTTGGTGCACTTGTTTTTGTTTCAGTGTTCTTTCTTCCTAACGCTAAAATGCCACAGGGCACATACTTATCAAAGCATGGTACCTAATTTGACATAAAGATTCAGAATCGCCTCTTTTCTTAAGGCAAGCAGAGACACCCTTATGTTTTCTTTCTTTATACCTTTTCTTTTTTCTCTTTTAGTCTCTGCCAATGTTTTCACTCAACCACACCTTGTGGAGAGCAATGTAGGACAGTTTATGATCATTTTCCTGGACTTTCTCTTTCCCCTGATTGGTATATTTACTGTTGCTCTTCATGCAGATATGAAAGCTGATATTTGCTTTGTTTGGTAATGGATAGCTAACTTTTTGTGATGGTTGTATCAGGGGAAAATTGAGACTTCGTATCACCTCCTGCTGCAGTTCTATTCTACTGTCATTTCAGGTTGACTCTGTTTCCACGGCCTTATGTCTAACAGTAAATTAAGAGAAAACGTGTCTCAACTCAGACCCGCCACCGCACTGATGTAACGAAAACGACACGCCCTTCTACAACACTTTTCCTTTTACTCCTTCAAACTTTCCCAGAACCTGTTCATATAAATGAATAACTTCATTTTCAGTTCTGAACATCTAATGGGTGAAATTATAGTTTAAGCGAGTACAAGTCAGCTTTTGTGACTCAGAACGTTCTCTTTGATGATGAAGACAGCTCACAGATCGGGTCAAAGGGTAATCGAGTAGCAGTTCTGATTTATTTATTTATTTATTTATTTTTTTAAACATGTCCCTCTGATAGCGCAGATCTGTGTAATTGTAATTCATCTACACCCGTTTTATACTGTGCGATTTCAGATTGTTATTTGATCCAAAAACATATTTGACAAATTCTGTAACTGTACACTAACATGTTCTCCATGGCAGAATATATGGTGAATATATTTTAATGCCGGACATGCGATTACACTGTGTTGTTATGTCTGCTTGCATTATTAACCGTGCAGTGTAGACTTGACAGATTGAAACAATCCCTTGGTGTAATGTTGGCAATGTTGCGTCTGAGAAAACATAAGAAGGCAAGGAGTTTGAAGAATGGACAACATGGAATGTCCCTTCTCAAAGTCAGTTTAAGGATATTTATATTTGTCCATTGGAATGCATGATATCTTTTTAATTCACTGTCTGAGAGTCACAAGGCAAGAGCCTGTCAAGAAGCCACCACTGTAGTGCCACAATATGCAGTTCCTTAAATGTCCCCTGGGGGCTGAATCCAAAAGCAAATTAATCCTCTTCATGTAAAATAAATAAATAAAAAAATAAAATAAAGTTTTGGTCTCAATAGCTAGATTTCCTATAATGACAACTATATGCAAAATTAGGGGCGTGGCCAATTTGAGTGACCGCTGCATTGCCGGTGTCAAAGCTCTCACTGTCTGCTATGAATTACTTTAGCTAACCAACTAACTGGAATCATAGTTTAACTTGTCACAAGAAAAGTAGGAGCTGAAACAGGATGACGGATGTGGATGACAGAGCTCAATTAAATGCGTTAGCATATCAATTAACGTTAGCATTTTAGCTAACCTTAAGCTAAGCTTGCTAGTTTGTGGGTGGTTACTGAGTTATGTAGGCAGTTTCCAAACGACAGCCTGGCTCTGTTCGTTCTGCCCATTTGCCCATTTATGGATTAAACAGGGACAGCTCCTGCCAAGATGGTCAGACCCAGAGCATCAACATTTGAGCTTTAAATCCACATGTCAGAAAACCTTTGGGTGACGTCACAGAGGCTTTGTCCAGTTCTTTTTATACAGTCTATGCCATACAACAGCTGCTTGTCAGGGAAGGTGAAGACAGAGACGAGCATCCTTTTTTGGACTGCAGATCATGCTTCACTGCTGAGACGAATAGCACACGCTTAGGAAAATGCTATTTGTCCTCTTCTGCATACAAAAGTCCACAGATTGATTAGTTTTGCTGTAAGGGCTAAAGTCTACTGTCTTCCTCCCTCTGTCTTTTGCTTTCTTAGCTCCTGGCCACAGACAGATGTAATATCATAGAGCATTAAGTTTGCAGTCTCCTCATGAGTCTGAACGCGTTTCTGTTGTGTCACATGAAAGCTGTGTTGGGGCCTTTCACACACTCTGCCACCATGACACTGACCTGTCAATAAAATCACTGAATCACGACCAAAGCCTTTTTGACTATGTACAATATTTGTCGGTTGTATATAAATCCAGGTTTTAGACATAACCTAATGCTTAGGAGTGCAATGGTTTTAAGATGAATATTGCATTTGGTCCACATTAGAAAGATAATATGAAAAACCTAAAAAAAATTCAGATTGACCAGTAAGTTTTATATACGAGTATTCAGACTCACAGTCAGGACATCTAATTAGCATCAGCTGAAATCGCATGAGAATGTTTAGATCCAGACAAATGCTCTTTGGATACGTTTTCCTTTCCAGCTAAATTAGACACAGAGCTCAACAGACCACAGACAGTTCAGCAGTTTATAAAAAACACCTGACTGTGAAACACCCTGTTTGACTTATCGCTCGTCCCTCCAGGGAACATAATGATTTAATTTTTGTGGTTTCATCCAAACACGACTCAAAGGCTGAAACAAACCACTTGATATACTACACTGTCATCAGCTAACAAATATTTAAAAGGCCACATTAGTCATGTAAAACAAGTTCAAGTACTTCATGTAGGTTGTGTTAACATTGCTGGGCCACAAACTAGAATAACGTGTACATGTTCAATATGTAAATATGCAAAAATAAAAGGATTGATTTGAATCTCCAAGACTCATCCTTGAACATGAGCACATTTTGGGGAAAAAAACAGTCAATCTTATTATTAATTGACAGCATTATTGACTAAATGCAGTTCTGCTTCAGGCTCGGTAAAGAGGCCAGAAATATGAAATACAATATTCTCACCATTTCTTGTTTTTTTGTTTTTGTGTGCCTCACAAAGAAAAATCAATAAAGCATGGCACTGATTCTATTAATTCTTTGATAGCTTTATTTAATTCTGAAAACACGCCTAATTTGTATTTACTGCTTGCATGAAACGCCCACCCTCTTGCTGAATGAAAGTCTAGATCTAAATAGATATGATTCCTAATATGTGATTGATATAAAATTCTGAATGACAGCTTCAGACGTGGTGGCACGGTGGCTTAGTGGTAAGCACTGTCGCCTTGCACCTCCAGGGTCTGGGTTCAATTCTCAGCCAGGTTCGATTCCCGCCTCTGTGTGCATGCAGTTTGCATGTTCCCCCCCGTGCTTGGTGGGTTTCCTCCATGCTCACAACATGGTTGTGTAAATGATGGATGATGTATCTCACAGTGACCTGTTGTACAATTTTTCTGGAAAAAGTCCCTTCCCATATGTGGGTATACTTTGGTTTTAGGAAAAAATCTAAAAGTAAACCAGCAATGAAGAAAAATCTTAACATGAAGAGAATGATGTGCAAAATCTATTGGTGTACGCTGGTAATTACTAGTTGGCTTACAATCGCAACATGCTTCTGCTTTGACAGCTGTATCATGTTTGTATTGAACATATTCAGGAATGGATGCAAGTAATCCTAGTTGATGTACACCCCTAGTCAAATGTGTGGACACACCTTCTAATTAAGTGGCCTTTTTTATTTCTTTCTACATTGTTAAACATTGCTGAAGCCATCCTCAATCTGCAGTAATCTCCTTTGAACAGCTGATATTGAGATGTGTCTGCTACAACTGGCTGGTCTGTCCAAAGATTTGATTGGTACTGTGTGTGTGTGTGTGTGTGTGTGTGTGTGTGTGTGTGATGTACACCTGGGTGTATTAATAGTGAATGGGATTGATATAATAAAAAAAGTGCT
>JAOVVB010000049.1:17574740-17597764 GCA_028570985.1 Heterobranchus longifilis
ATGCGCAATGTTTCAGATGGTATGGCAAGTGTAAACACTTGAATCGGATATGGGTCATAGTTGAAAGAACATGTAAAGAGACGGTCAAAAAAATCAGATATAGGCAACAAATCAGAATTGGGCATCGAGACCTGCAGTGTAAACGGGGGTGAAGTTGTAGAGGTAGATATGTGAAATTTAATTTGGGTTTACGTTAAAGAAATTTATTTTAACGTGCTTGGTCACATGTATCACTTGGTTTAATGAATTAATAGTCACAATTAGGAGACTAAAGGTCACGTTACAATATTTGTATGAAAACATTATCACAGCGGGTATAATATTACTGTTGCATTTCACTTTGCTTCTGCTTGCTTTCAGTAGTGCTTCTCTCAGCCGGACTATTTCAAGCTTTGACATGTGAGCAGTGAACTCATCATTAATAAGAACAGGGTTTGTCTGCTCTTCACAGACAGCATCTAGTTCCAGTGACTGTTAATACGCACACACACAAACTTTTTGTGGTCCTGCATCTTGTATGACTAAAACAGAAACCAGACCTCGAGTTGTACCACTTTGTTCTTGAGCTGACTGACTCAGCATTCTTCATGACTGACTGGATATTTGCTTTAGCTGGTTTTAGCGCAACACTAATTATAGAACTGTAAAAGTCTGTAATTTTACAGGTCTTCAGGAGCTGGCTCTGTTATGTTCTCTGACTAGTCATAACAAACCGGCAGCCATGTCTGAAATCCCAGTGAAGAAACTGCCTGAAGATGGACAGATTAAATCATAGATTAGGTTACCTAAGCCATCTGGAGCATGAGGTCCTCGATTGTATTCCAGGCTATAGATATAACCATCACATCACATCACATCCTATTCTGCTCTCACTCTCTATCCTGTCTCTGCTCTTTTTCCTTTCCATTCTTCATGAGGTCAGTTAGCTCTGGCCTGCAGTTGCTTTGAAGTACTTTGGCGCAGAATGTCAGTTTCCTTACTGTGATGTAAGATTTGCTCTTTTTCTAAGAAGTTTCTGTCATAAATGTTACTGGGACGTGCACAGATAATGTAAGACCTGCAAGGCTAAATAATGCCAATGTAAAAAAAAAATTAAGCTAGGAATTGTATGCATGTATACTAGTCTATTCAGAATATTCTTTAACATAAACAATTCAGAGTTGTTGTCCTAGTTTACTCTCTTACACTCTCTACTCTTTTCAGAATAGGTTAGAAGTATGACTGAAACAAACTGTAAGGTAATCAAATTTCATACATGTCACAGATGACTGGGGACTTACAGTAACATGCTGCCTATGAAAAATACATAGGACCTTCTGTTGAATGTCATCGTTTTCTAAATAAGCCTACACACCCAGGACACCCCGATCCTCCATCTGGTACATTGCAGATTGCAGATTAATATGTAATAAATAAAAAATGATTTGTCGTACTGTTACAGGGAAATAATCAAAGACAGGCTGGCGGGTGTGGTGTGAAGTTGTTTATTTTTCTGTAACTGCCATGCCAAAATGTTTCATTCATCTTATAAAACATCAATTTATCAATTGTTGCATCTTTTTAATTTATTAACATCCAGCACATTCCATGGTTGTACTGGAACATCTGTGAAACATGTGGAACATCAGTTCCTTGTTTCAATAATAGGAGCAATAAATAGTCATGCCCTCATCAGGCTCTTTTATCTTTTGGAAGTTAAGATTAAAAAAAGAATAACATATGCCATGTTACAAATAAATATGTGTGTTGGGTATTGATGTTTGACAAGATGACTTGGCGTGTTTAATTGGTACCAGTCACTCAAGTTCTTGTTTTCCAACCATGGCAAACCATATCGACCTGGTCAGGAATCGTACCTGGACCCTGGAGGTGTAAGGTGACGGTGCTAACCACTGTGCCGCCTCCTTTACTTCCAGTGAAGCAAAAAGGTAATCCTACAGCAATCAAAAACATTTTAGACAGTTGTGCGCTTTGAATTTAGTGGCGACACTTTAGGGTTCACATATGTGATGGTCAGGTGTGCATAAACTTTTAGTCTGTTTTGCCTGCGTTTTTACTTTGTAGTAACATTGACACACATAAAAATTTTAATCTCTTTTGAAACATTATGGATGTGCTGCCGTGTTTGCTGTGTCTTACGATCTGAATTGAATTTAATATTTATTGATTCCAACTATTATACTGACTGCTAACATGACCTTAAAATTAAAAGAGCCTATTCATGAGAAGAAGAAAATTACAGAAGAGCTTTGACCATGTTAAAATGGTCCAGTGACAGAGTACATAATGCGTTTTAGACCGAGGCACTGTTCTGCAAAGGTTTTTAAAAAAATTTTTTTATTAGATTCATGGAAAGTCTGCTCTTTTGCCAGGGACTGCAGCCTTCATCTTGTGTAAAACCGCTCCAGAGCACCACAGCATTCCCTGAATGCTAATTCATCTTCATTACTTAATCACTATATGCTTATGCAGATGCACACTAAAATATATGTATGTGATTTTGAGTAGGCCCCCAGAGCCACACAGGAGTTCCAGGCTTTGCTGTGAGCCATTGTGACTGTTTATGCACAAATCAATTAGGTACTTTGGGGAGGGGGAAAGCTTAATATAGGTTTCTTTAAAAGGTAAAGCGTGATAAGGAAAAAAATTATCTATGTGAAAAATCTACAAGGAAGATCATGGTGTATGTTCTATTCCATGGCCAGGATTTGCTTTGGAAAGTTCACATCCAAACATAACTTTGACATTTGAATTCGAAGCTTACTGCCAGATCAATTTCTGCTTGTGGCATTTTGCAGGGCCAAGCTTTACATCCTATTAAAATCGATTCTTCTGCCGCACTATGGCAACAAAAATGAACGTAGTTGCTTTATAGGATAGGACATTGATGTTGACGTTATGTATTCACCCAATTGCCAGACTTTTAGCATACATCCTATTTCCTACTTACATTCATGTTTTATGTATTTTATCTGGTTTCCCCAGCCAAAAGTGTGCTGCATCACTTTTTTTTTTTTTTTTTTTTAACACTTCAAGTTTTTGGATGACAGAATTTCCTTCAACCTTACAGATATTGAGCTGCTTAAAATCCTGGCAACACTGCGGCACCTGAAGCACACATGCTGTACCAGTGCCATACACACATAATGTTTTACTGCTTCTTAGTCTCAGGGCTGGGAACAAGGCACCACCCAGATTATATCTGGTTCTTTGGTAATTTCTTTCCGTTGAAGGAGGGAGTAGTTGAACAAATTGTCCATAGCAGTGAGTAATCATACACCTGTAGCGTGACCCTATATAGCAGATTAAGCTAATGTAGGGTAATGCTAGGTGTACTGGTAACTGAATGTTTATTGTGTGTTTGCTTTGTTGTAAAAATTTGCATTCACTAGAAAATCTTTATCAAGTAAAGTGTTAAAAGTTAAACGTATGCTGCTATAGCCTTTTTCTGTCCTTGAAGTGTAATGAGTTTCTTGAATTCTCTTGGAGGTCTGGCTGACAGTAAACAGATGTGACTGGCTCTCTTAAGGTGAGTTTAGTGTGGCTTGTTATGCTGTAATCTTCAGGGAGTGCCTCTGCCTGCCTCCCACTTCCAGAACAGTCATTAATGCAGTGTGTGGGAGTGTCATGGCCAAGCACACTTACTCTTTAACGCTTTCTCCCTTTCATCTGCTTCTTAGTCCCTGTGCTTATTTTCACTTTTTTCATCCATTCACTTGGGCGAACACAGAAGGACTTTGGCTGCTAGAACTTCGGTTCCACTAAATGCTGGAAGGACCTGAATGGTGCTCGCTCGCCCACTTTGTTTTTCTATTCCGTTTACTGCACGGGATGCCTTTGTTACCATTGTTGTGACTGTGCTGCAAATTGTTCCTTTTATCTTGCAGTAAGATATCTCATGATAGAGATCTAGATTCATGTCTCTCTCAGTTTAATGCTTACTCACGTGGTTTTCTGAACATAATCTGAAGAAACTCTTGGCTTTTGAGGTTAACCAGTGAACCGTGCTCCTATAGTGTTAGGCTTATAACCAGCACAATTTTAACTGTTAAACCTTATTAAGCATTAAAGCTCTCACAGTGTCAATGTGCTTTATTGAAATTATGGTTTACAGTGATCGATTGGAGCACATCATTAATATCTAAACCTTTGCTCATTTTTTAAACTTCTTTCAGATACTTTATACTCAGATATATTATATACATATACAATGTTGCCAAACCAACGAAGTCTGCATTAAGAAGCCAGCTTACTGTTTATTCAGCTGTGTGTATATTCAGCTGCTGCAGTGTTTCTTAGCGGTATCTCCATGCAACAGGACATGAAAGGTATCTCACAGGGTGACTAACTGCCAGATAAGAGAGGACGTTCTCCATTTTATTTGTTGTTTGTAAGATATCATGCCTGATTTGTACTAAAATAGAATTTTAATTTTCTGAGTTTTTAGGATGGCTGATTAATATTGAACATGTTAGTAGGTTTTAAATTTCTCAGTGGTATAAGCACAGACCATTTGGTAAAATACTAAACACGAAATGAAAGCAAGCCGTCTCAGAGGCCTACTTTTTCTGGTTTGCATTCTTCCTGCCAGCTTTTTCCATTCCCACCACTGACTCCTCCTTCCTGGTCAACTGAGTCTGAAAACAGAGCTGTTGGTTTGAGTCCTATTTAACTTAGTGTAGCCAAGTTAGCACTAATGACAGGGTCCTTGTGCTTCAGAGAGGATCAAATAAAAATTGAAACCAGTGATCATTTCTGGATTTATTTTTTTCCCTAGGTGATTTAAACAGCATTTTTTTTTATTGTGAATCCTCACTGCTGATTAATTGGGGCAAATCTGCTGCAGTGTTTAAACAGCTTTCTCCATGAGTGTGTCAGGGTGCCTTTTTTGTGCCCCTTTTTAGTGGGACAACACACTTTTGGTCACCATGGCAAATTTACCATTTCAGAGCTAGATACAATCACAGGACTTTAAAAAAGTGAAAAAATTAATTAAAGATTGCTTCTTTCTTCACACATGCACTATTCTACATTAAGTTTGTGGACACCTGATCATCACATTCTCATTTGGCATTCTTTCCACTGGAACTAAGAGGCCCCAACATCTTTCAGCATGACAATCCCCCCCATCCACAAAGATGGTCCTATAAAGACATGGTTTATGAGGGATGGAGTTGAAGAATTTGAGTGACCTGCTCAGAGCCCTGACCTCAACCCCACTGAGCACCTTAGGGATAAGTTGGAATGCTGATGGCACTCCAGGCCTCCTCACTAATGCTTGTGGCTGAATGGGCAAATCCCCACCGCCGTGCTCCAACATCTAGTGGAAAAACTTCCCAGAAGAGTGAAGCTTATTATTTATGTTTTTCATCATATTTTTTTCATGGTGCATACCAGAATCTTTAGTCATGATTAGGGTCTGGTTTATAAGACTATGAATGGTTGATTTTTATTTTTTTATTTTATTTATTTTATTTTGTTATTACTTGGTTTAGCATTTCAGTAATAGTATATGTCTGATGATCTATAGCACCTGGGGACAGGTATGTTAGCTTACCTACAAACATATGACAACTTTCTTATATTACAAACCTCCCAATGGCTGGCAGTACTTGTAAATGTTTGAATTAGTTTTTTCTATCGGTTTATTATGTTTTGTTTTGTTGTTTTTTCTACATTTTTCTCCAAAAAAATTTTGCCATTCCCACTTTGTACCAGTCTTGAGTTTCTCTTCCACCAAAAGCTACCTACTGGGCCCAAGGGATATAAAGCCAACCAACCACAAATTTTCAATCTGCCACTCACGCAATGTTAGGGGGCTTCATAATGCATGTAGAGGAAAGAAGTTTGTACTTTCTTTTGCATTGATTCATTGACGCCAACCATTTCGCCCTTCCCTACAAGTGAAAAATAACAGGTATCCCAAGTGTCCAGTTTGGAAAAGCCTGTGCTCTTGATAGCCTCAAATTCAGTGTTTTGAGCATTCTCGGTTGCATTTCTGTTGACCATAGTTGTATAGTACAAACATGAATTGGTATCCTTCCTGGCAACTCAAACCAATCTGGCCTTTTTTCTTTGACCTCTCATATCAACGTGTTTGCACCCACAGAACTTACTCCCACTCAGTTTTCCCGGCACGGCTCTGTGTAAACTCTCGAGACAGTTGTGTGTGTAAATCCCAGGATAACAGCAGTTTCTGAAATATTTAAACGCTTTTTTTGCATCAACAGCGATGCCACACTCAAAGTCAGAGATCACATTATTTTTGTTCTTAAGGTGTTTATTGTGGACATTTACCTGTAGGTCTAATTGCATGACTGTATGCATTGAGCTGCTGTCATATGATGGCTGATTAGAGAGCTGTGCAGGTGAACATGTGTTCCAAATATAGTGAATAGTGAGTGTATGTATGTTACAGTCGATGGAGAAGAAAATACCTTCTTAAGGGTCATTATGGTTGAGAAAGTGAATGTTTGGGTCACTTGTAGATAATACTGATGTCTGATGATAGCTTGAACCTCTTGGCTTAGACAGCCTATGGATTATGAATACATTAAACTGATGCCCTGAACTGTAAAATCCTTACATAATGAAAATACCATTTTTGTTAGAAAATACATTCATGATACTTGCTGTTTTCTTTGCTGTTAAATGTCAACTGCAGCATTTGGAATGATATTTTCTGCCTTTTTA
The DNA here is from genome assembly GCA_028570985.1 of Heterobranchus longifilis. NCBI lineage: Eukaryota > Metazoa > Chordata > Actinopteri > Siluriformes > Clariidae > Heterobranchus > Heterobranchus longifilis. The sequence goes on from JAOVVB010000049.1 coordinate 17,581,434, forward strand.
ATCCAAACTCATCACAGAAACGTATATTGCATTAATGTCCTTCTGTACTTTTTGAACTTTTACTCTGAGCCAGGAATTAAGTTAGCTCTCTAAACTGAAAAACACTTTGAGGTAGTCTGGTTAGATGCTTTTTCAGGTAACTTTCACCACAAAGCCTGTCACAGTGGTGCATCAGAAAATAAAGAGGCATTCATATAACATTCCTTGTTTTGTGTTCATAAGGAATGTTTTCTGGCCTTAGTTCAGGCTTTACTTTACAGCTTTCCTGGCTTGACCACACTGACTTGGCTGTCTGATGCATTTCATTTGGCACGTTCTGCAGCTGTCCTTATCAAATCACTCTTTCACACTGAATTCATTTGGTATTTTTATTGCAGATGCCCTGTGGAGTGATGACAACTTGTTTCATTTTTTTCCTTTGCTTTTTAATATTTATATTTCTCTTGTGTTAAATATTTGCTCTTTCAATATGTGTTTTCTGTCTAGCGGTTGAGAACACACACACACACACACACACACACAGTCTGTAACCGAAAATATTCCATACAGGGAAAAGAAAAAAAAAACTTTACCCAAAGGAGCGTCTGTCTTTCCCTTGTCTTAATAATCTTTACCACAGTGTTGTATATAAAGAGATTTACCAGCTTTCCGGAGGGAAGGCTAGGTCTTGACCTTGTTTATAGTGGTGGTACTAAGCTTGTCCACAATTCTCGCTTACTCCAGCACCCTTACTTCTACTGGTCCCAAGACTGGAATTTGCAAATGACCTCAATAAACACGCCTGATTCCTGAACACCCAGTAGCACAACATGAGTCAGCAGTGGTGCAGCGTTTAAGGCTTTAGGCTCCAATTCGGAAGTTTAAATCCTAGCACTTACAGTCTGCCACAGTTGGGCCCTTGATTAAGGGCCTATCTAGCCAGCAAAAATATAATTTCTTAGAAAAAAATGCAAGGGCCTGTATTTTGCCCTAGTAACATTACTCAAAATGACGGATGACATGCACATACTGATGTTAATATACAAAGATGAGCAGAATTATCATTTTAACGAGTAGATGTCATTAGATTTTGAGGGTGAAGGTCAAATGTTATAATGCCTTCTATAGGATCCATTCTGTTTTAAGATACATTCACAGACCACCCGCCAACAAATGTAAACCTGCTCATTTATGTAATTATCTAATCAGTTAATCATGTAGTAGCAGTGTAGTGTACAGAATCATGTAAATACATGCCAGCAGCTTTGGATAATGTTCACATGAATAATCAGAATAAGGAAAATGCAACAAAAGCAACAAAAGCAAAAGACCATGTCTGCCAAGAACAGAAAGCTGAGGCTGCACTGGGCACAGAATCACCAAAACTGGACAGCTGAAGACTGGAAAAGTGCAGGCTTGTCTGATGAATATCAATTTCTCCTGAGGCACACAGATTGTAAGGTCCCAGTTGGACTTGTGTCAATAGTCCAGGTTGGTGGAGGTGGTGTGATGGTGTGGGGAATGTTTTCTTGGCACACTTTGGGCCGGTTAATAACAATCATCATTTGAATATCACAGTCTGTTTGATTAAAGTTACTCACCATCTGCATTCCTTTAGACAGTTTATTCATCTTCCAATGGCTTCTTTAAGCATGATAATGCAGCAGGTCACAAAACAAAAGTTGTCTTAAACTGGCTTCATGAACATGACGGTGAGTTCAGAGTTCTTCAGTGGACTTCCCAGTCACCAGATCTGAATCAAGGATAACAACTTTGTGATGTGGTAGAACAGGAGATTTGGAGCATGAAAGTGCACCTAAAAATCTTCATGCACTGCATGATGCGCTCACATCAACACAGACCAGAATTTCATAGGAATGTTTCCAACTTGTGGACATGATTTAAGAGCAAAGGTGGGACCTACAGTACATAGTGTTTGATATAGGTTAGTTTTAACTTGTTAGGTGAGGTGACAAAAAGTATATACTTCTTGGTAGTAGAGGAACAATATACTGTAAAGCTGTAATGAATAAAATAAACTATAATTAAGACGCATACAAAAGATCCCTCGCATTTATAAATTACCTACTTTGTTACTTATTACGTTGAAGAATGTGTATAATTTTATCAGCTTCAGCAGAGACAGATGTGCAATTGAGGCTTACTGATGATTCTCGATTTAAAACTGAATGTTTGGAATTATTGTTGACAGGGGGTTATGATTGGTGCAGAAATTGACTGAACGACTCTAGGTCAACTTGCATGTGTCTGTGTCCTAGCCACTGGCTGTTAAGTTCTCTAGTCTGGTAGCCAGAGGTGTTACTTGTAGAACAAACACTGGTGTCCTTCACCTTGGAAACACCTCTGTAGTGAAAGCAAGGGCAAATAAAGACTATGTCAGACTTGGCTGTTGGGAACTAAGTGATGTCATTCCCTGATCCAAAGTCCTCCAGAACAGTAGTGTTATCGTTGTTCAGTGCCGCCGTGGGAAGATGAACTATGGACTGAAATGAGATGAGAACAAGGTGCCAGTGTTTTTATGCATAGGTTTGGTCTGTTCTTCCAGTTAACTGATATTGTCATTTTTTTATCATTAACTAACAGATTTTTTGAATGTATTTACAACATGCACATAACATACACAGGTAACACATTTTATTTTTCAGGTTGTCCGAATAACTTTGAGTCTCATTTGAAGGAACAGAACTGTGTTCACCGAAATCGCAGCTTTTATGTGCCACTTTAAGATGTTGTCTTCTTTGTTAAAAATCTATTTTAAGATACTTTTTTTTTAATAAAAATTAAAAAAAACAGTTTATAAAATAATTTTTAAAAAATTCCCATGTTAAAATATTTTTAAATATTGCACTTTTGATATGTAAGGAAACTGTGGCTTAATCTAAGAAAAGTGACCCCCTTTGCATTATCTGCTCTGTGAGGAAAACCAAAACAATAACCCCGGAGAAAATGCACTTTTGACCTATAGTCCAGTTGTAGTGGGTTCAGGAGTTCGTTTGCACACATTTGCTAAGGAATGTTTGGCCTAATTATGGAGTGTAATTTGCTTGGCCGTATGTTTTCAGCAGGATGTCTGGTTTTCATTCAACATTTAAATTAGAATTTAAGAGCAAAAGTCACATCCCACAGCAGACTTCTTGTCAGTTGTCAGCATCAGTTAACGCTCACCAGGAAACTGTGTTACAATATGTGGCTGGTGTGTTTATAATCCAATGTGGTAATCACTATAGGAACTGTGACTCATCTAGACTGCATTTTACCTGACGAAATGAGAGAGGTGATGGAAGTCATATGAATGATCATTTCTAACAGTGACACAGTATGACTGTGTTTTAATATGTATAGAAATGTGGCCATGTTGTTGGATTTTGTGCTTTTTCCCGGCTAAAATAATTTATCTTCCTTATGCAATAAATCCTGATCTCTGTCTCAGTATTTAAGGCATGGTCAAAATTAATGATCTCCATTTTTCTCATTTTGCTCTGCTACAACACTAAGTGGTTTTGGACCATTTTCTTTTCATGTCCACCACCATACAAATATAATCATATAGAAACAACAGTTGCATTTCCAAGCTATTGAAATATTCAAAAAAGGTTTGTGCAAACCTTAATATTAATAAGGATATGGTGGTAAAGGTTTTTTGCCTTGATCCTGATCTGATGCATTTAGCATTGAGTATCTACCAATAGTAAGTCCCGATCTGAGGCATGTATTTTTCGTACAAGTCCAGTGTGCACATTTTAAGTACATTAAAATTGTAAAAAAAAAATAAAAAAAAAACAGTCTAAAGTATATACTTAACATTTGAGTAATTATGCAATGCATTAACAAATGTTTGATTTAAACTTTTAAGAAATTAAGCTCTCTTAAATTATGGCAGCATTTATTTAATTAAAAATTAATAAATTAGAATTAAAAAAGTTAGCAAACTAAAAGATTGCAGTTCCACTTAGTGCTCTATTGCATTAGACCTGCAAAACTAATGAGCTTGCAATAGCACATGCTTTAAAGAGTGAATGCAAAATTCTCTTTTTTTTTTAGTCATTTGTAAATGTTCAGATTGGTCTCTGTTGTGTTTGTGTATAATTATAATAAAAAATACAAGCTTTGCCTGCTTTTATTTAATTTATCTTTTTTTATACTTGCCATGAGTTAAACAAACCGAATAGATTTTTGCCCTATTATGACCTCTTATAAGAAGAGCTCCTTCGCAAGCTTGTTGCTCAGTTCTGCCGTTCTGTGGGTTGTGGCTCAGCAGTAAATCATTTGCATAGGTGCTGAAACAACACATTTGGAGGAGGAGTAAAATAAATGTTTTGGTTTGAGGTGAAAAAAATGCATTATCTGAAGCCTATTTCAGCTCTGAAGCATTATCAGACACACTTTGGGGGAGCTCTGAGACCTGTGTAAACTTTTTATAAGACTCAATCCTGTGTGCAGTAAAGGTAAGCAATGATATTGGGTAAACACCAGAGCTCCAAATGTCCGTGGTAAAGCCAATAGCATTCATATCGGATAACAGACCATGGACCTTTTTGTAAAGCTTATAAAGAAAAGCTAGGTTGTACCATGGCTCCAGAAGCTTCAAAAAGGGGCATATTCTCTATATTCTCTACTACAGTGATAGTCCAAACTGAATTCTGTTACCCTTCCTGTAATTGTTTAGGCCATGTTAGTGTCTCCATGACATTTGTCTCTTTTTTATGTAAGTGTTCCTTATGGTGCAGCCTTTGCCTGAGTGAAATCACTGATTTACCTTGACTGTTTATTTTTAGGTGCTGTTTCAAATTGGTAGTACTGAACTACCCTGTTACAGCCACCTTGTGAAATTCTCACATTGCAGGCATTACACACAGTTTTTATTGGACTGCTTTTGTTTTTCAGTTTTTCATTTTCCGCACAGCAGCCGTTTTAGCAGCATCCTGCCACAAAGTGCACTCTCTGTTTACAACACCCGTGTGATGGCTGACGCAAAACAAAGGATAGCCCTCCGTCTTTGAGTTCGGATTAGGATGTCGCTGGCGATTAATCTTTGTGTGAGAGGTGCTGGTGTGTGTCATAGTCAGATCTATTTAAACATAGTCAATGAGCCTCTGCTGAGACTTCGTATTGTCCGCTGTGAGCTGTTGTTCCTGTCACCCATCCTGGCCCCTACGCTGAACTCTTGTTTAATGGTCCGTTCTAATACCAGTCAAAGTCTGAAATTAACCTCTAACCCCTCTAGGGTCACCCTAAAAAAACAGCCCCGTGTGGAAAAGACATCACACCAAGGGTGCTTTGACCAACCACCAGCCTGTACAGGAAGTAGGAAGTGACCTTTCAGTTTCGCAGAAAGCACATTTAAATGTTAACATCAAAAACAGAAGATGTTAAGACATTACTCCTTCCTGGTGAAATTGGTTCGCTAAGTAAAGCTATCTTTATAACTGATTGGCTAAATAGCAAATCCAGCAGTGAATCTCCAGGAGTGTACTTTGGAAAGTTAATCAACTTAAAAGGTGTTTTGATCTGATGTTTCTGGGATAAACAGGACTGAGGAATGTACACTAATAATAATTTGCATCCTATCTCGTATCGCTAGCAAAGGGTTTTTCTTTCATACTGTAATACAGAAACAGTGTGTTTAGTGTCAGTGTCACCTTCTGTTTACCCAGCCAGGTTGAATCAAGTCACTCGTGCTCTTTTTGTAGCTTTTCCACAGGTGAATGTTTGCTCATGGATTAAGCTCTCTACATGTGGTTAAAGCCACTACAATAAAGAAATATTTCTACACACTTCTGTTGTGTTGCATTATTTCAAGCTTTACAGGTACTTGAGGAGATTTCTCTCCATATCACGGTATAGTAAAAGTGGTTGTTTTAAATAAAATAAGATTTATATTACATTTTCACCCCAAGTGTGGTTTTATATTAAGAGCTCTTTTGCATTTCCCTTTGGTCTCCTTTTCCATTCCAATGAGTTAAATATGGCTGAGCTGAGACACTAGTGTGGCCCAGGCTCTTTTCCCAGACCAGCAGCAATCAAGCTTTTCTAATGAGCAATGGGAAATGTCATGGCTCTTGGCCTCCCCTGTCTTTGTTCCCTCAAGGCTACTGGAAAAGACATTCCTCTCTTCACTGAAGCACAACCACATCGTCCAGCAGCATACCGCATGCGGCTAATAGGGATTGACTCATTTGTCCCCATCAACGATCTTTAGCAGAAATCTTTAGGCCTTAATCCTAACTGGAAAAGCAGCGTAATGGAGAGACATTAATACCCTCCAAAAAAACCGTCGGCTTTTAAAGCTGTCACTACTAAATCTTACTTACTTTCTGCGTAGTGCTGAGACTGCTGAACTTCTGTTCTCATAATAGATAGAGTTATTTGTTGTGGAAGTAAAAACATCTGCATTAAATACTAATTAAGCCAAAACATTGAAGTCTACAACGCTTCCGCTGCAGAGACCGTTAACTAAACAGATTATACTGAACTATCAAATGAAAGCTTAACACCATTTCATGATTACTCATACAAACATACACGTGCAGGCTTGCATGTTTAAGTGTTTGTCATTATTAATTACTTTATTATTACTTTTCTAAACATTTTCTTATTTCCCCCCATAACTTTCCAGGATTTCCAGGAAAACGTGATTTTTCCCTGATTTTTCCATGGTTTTCATGACTGTGTGACCCCTGTTGTTGTTGTTATATTATACAGTATGTATATACATTGATCAGCCATAACATGATGCAAAACATTATGCCCAGTGTTGGTTAGGTCCCCCTTGTGCCACATGGGCAGCTCTGGCCGCCATATCATGTAAGGTGATCTGGGAAGGTGCTGTGGTGTCTGGCACCAAGTTGAAGTCAGCAGATCCTTTGGGTGCTGTGGGGTTTCAGTGTGGGGCCTCCATGGATTGGACTTGTTTGTCCAAAGGATGCTCAATTGGATCGGGATCTGGGGAGTTTGAAGACCTGGTTGTGGCAGTCTTGGGCTCCTTGCCTGCTGCGCCCAATGGCGAGAATTGAAATTTTTTGGAGATTTGTGCTGCATTGTCTTTTCTGTGGAACAGGTTAGTCTGGCTTTTGCTCTCCACAGGCATGGGGTGAGCCTTGGGTGCCCATCATCCAGTCACCAGTTTACTGGTATATAATTAATAATCTTTGTTAATGTGTTAATGTTATGGCTGCTTAGTGTACGTGTTGTGCAATAAGAAGGTTATACAGTATGTGATTATATAAGGCTGTATGAAAGAGACAGTGTCAGATGTCTTATTTTGGGAAATCAGCCTTAGGTCTCAGCTCAGTTAGTAAAGACAGGTTCAGCACAGTATTCAGTTACCAAGTGTATATTGAATTTCGTGTTTCTGTGCCCTCTGTTGCTCCTCATCTGTCTGAGCTTGTTTTTTTCTGGTGAATTGTGCAGTATATTGTCACAGCCTTGAAACGTTTTATATATAAATTTCTTTTTTTTAAATTTATTTATTTTTTTTTACAGAATTTCATCAAAACTTTTGCTGTCTGTGGATACTGATGTACCTTTGCTGCATGAGTGTTAACTGCTTTTATATTAAGTAATTGCCATAATTGTTAAACCCTATTTGGATTTAGAATAAGGATTTAGTTACATAAATATCTTTTTACAAAAGCGTGTGCGTGTATGCAAGTGTGTATAGAGCAGTAGGGTGTAATTGTAACTGAGTTCAAAGTGAGTTTCATACTGTTTAATCCAAGCACACACAGTCTGAGACTCACAGAGCTCTGATAAAGCTCTCTCTCTCACTGTCTCTCTCACACACACACACATCCTTTCCTCACGAGGAGTGTGGGATCTTTTGTCAGTGTCTCTTGAAACCCTGTAGTTGATATGAGCAGCTCTTTGGGGTGCAGTCTAGCGGCGGAATCTCCCACTGCTGCACTGTCCTGTACGCTGGCCGCTTTGTGCCTCTAACAAAGCGAATCTGCATTCATTATTCCTCTCTTTTCTACTCATCTGTCATATTAACTGACAGGAGCCTAATAGGAATTAAAATACATGCAATCCCAGCTTTCTCTACAAGCATGCATGATTTTACATGTCCTTAACTCTGTGCTGCTTGTGTGTGGGATTGCTTTGCTCAAACACTTTTTCATATTTGGAATGTGTGCATGCAGAGATGATGTAAATCATAGGCTCAGTTTAGGAGATTAGAGGCTTGTCCATCTTGAAAAATGGTACTATAGGTTATTATTATAAGTTGGCTTACTGATTCATTCACCAAAATCTAACCAATGGCAATGGAAAAGTCTTTTTTATCTTCCTTTTTTAAGGCAGTCACGATTGTTGCAGTCCAAACCATAACTCCTTGAATTCAGTCAGTGATTAGTTTTGGTCATTAAACGGATATCTCTATAGAACGTGATCAGCTCTTGAATGTGGGTTCTTTGGCAGTGGTCACACTGTCCAGAAATGGAAATAGATGGAGCGAGTCTATAATCATCTTCATATCCGTAGGCTGCAGTGTGTTATTAGCAGGCACTGGTTTTCCCTTCCTCAGCAGCTCTGAAATTGCAGTTGTGTTCTGGGCTGGGCTGCTTCACCGCTCCACCGCTCCACCTCTCCACCTCTCCACCACTCCCCCGCTCCACCATCCACGCCATCAGGGCAAGAATAGAACTGCTGCAGTTTCTCTACACTGCGCTACACTTTTGCCCTTTTATGTTCATTTTTTACTTCTAGCAGTTTACTCTGCCATATTTCCATTTCACAGCATTCTTCTCTCTCTCTCTCTTTCTCTATCTCTCTCTCTTTCTCTATCTCTCTCTCTCTCACTTGTTCTCACACATATGCTGTTTTCTCATTCTGTCTCTGTTGCTGTATTTTCCTTTGTCTCTCTGTTTCACCCTTTCATTATGTTTTTTCTCTTGGTCATCTTTCACTGTCTCACTCTGTCTTATTTTCTCTTTGTCTGTCTTTCTTCATGTTTCTCTCTTTCTTTTTCACTCTGTGTTTGTCTGTCTCTCTGTTACTTTCTTCATTTCTGTGGTCTCTTTCTCTGTTTTTGTATGTCTTTCATGTGTCTTTTCCTCTTTCAGTCTTTCGAAGTCTATGTGGGAGTCTCTCTTTCTCTCATTCTTTCTTTCTCTTACACACACATACAGTACACACATTTTTATTTCACCCTTTCATGTAGATCATGTCTTTTTTGTGTTCATCTTTCTCATCTTACTCTCAGTCTCTCTCTGTCTGTTTCTCTTTTTCTCTTTGTTATACTCTTTCTGTCTCTGTCTCTCTTTTGTCTCTCATTCTCTTTAATTCTCTTTCATTTTTTTTTTTGGCCTTACTCTTTCTCTTTTAGTCTTACATACAGTATAAATGTCTTTATTGCAGTCTCTCCATTGCTCTGCCTCTCATTTTGTTTTGTTTCTCTCTCTGTCCTGTCAGTAGTGTGGACAGTGCTGGCATGCTCACACACTCTTACTGCCATCTCTTGTTTCTCAAGCTGTAGTTGGAAATAAAAGATGAAGCGATGTCTTTCTTGATTAAGGCTGATTTTTTTTTTCTACACCAGGGCCAAAAATTCCCTTCTTCTCAAGTGAATTGATTTGATTTAGAGTTGTATAAATTTGTTATACATAATTGAATCATATTCACCCTGCCAATTGACAGTATGGTTAGGATATGGCTTTACTGGGAATATTTGTTTTTCCCTTTGTAGTTGTGTTTTCATAGCGGTCAAAAAGGTCAGTGCCTTGTGACCCCCATCAAAAGGTTCATCGGCGCCAGTGCAGGTCTGTTGTCTGACCGAGGTGATGCTTGAGGCACAACTGTTTCCTGTTTGCAGGCATTCTTCTGTGTTATGAGTATATCGGCTCAGGTTTTCTTCCTCTGTACTTTTTTTTTTTTTTACCATTTTATAATAGTAAAAAAAAGACATTTCCAGGTGTGGAATTATGTACAATGTAACTTGTTTCAGGACCAGATGTTTTCTTGAAGCCCTTCTTAGTTCTGAATTTAAAAAAAGTGAACTGTATTTTGATACAGTATTAAACTCGATCCAGTCAGGCAATATTAGAAAGGCCATGCCGCATCAGCTGATGTGTAACTGAAGCAGAAGGTTGCATAGTCCAGTAGGGCTAATGCTCGTGTCTGCGTGTCTGACTTTCTCATTAATTTCTCCCAGTCAGAGAGGAGACAGAGATTGTGTTAAACTCGTTTACTGAGCAGCTGCCCAGTGTAACTCAGAGAAACTGTTAAAGGGTGCAGGCATCAGGCCTGCCCTGACCAGCAGAAAGAGACATCAGCCTACAAAGCATTAAATCATCATATTAAGAGTTTTGTTGAATATGCTAAGGTGCACTGAGAATTAGAGCTCTCATATTTCTGTTTTGCAGTCACTCATGCACAAGGAAAGTCTTCTGCCCTGGTAATCGGTATGAGCTTAACCTTCAGGTCTGTTTGTACCGGTCACCAAGGAAACAGGTTCACACGGATGTGCCAACATTGTTTGGTCTTATATGGGACACTGGAGTGTGTGTTGGTGTATTGGAGCTTCTGATTTAATAAACTTGAAAGGGCTTTCACAAGCTAAAAGTCTGCTGTCAGACTGAAATCCTGATCATGCAGCTGTGCTGTCAGACTGTGTTCAGGTGCTTTTCACTATTTAGAAGAAGGTAGTTGTGAGCAAGGCAGGTGGTGTTTTTAAAGCAGAGGTGAGTGTGCCTGGTGTTGTCATAAGCTCAGTACGGTGCACGGTGTTAAGTTGTTCGACAATTAGTAATGTATACAGACCTTTAAACCCCCAGACAGGTGGGGCTGCAATGTGAACACTTGTCTTCTACATCATAAAAAGAAAATTAAAGCCAGACGTCTAAATAATCAATAATTACAATCACTAGAATTAAGTCAAGGCTTGTAAAAATATCGATGTCAGTGTGATATGAGTACCTGCTGACACACTGTGTGTTATTTATTTATTTATTTTCTGATGCTCATGCTGTCACACCGGGCAAGTTAGCATACTTGGCTCTTCCATACACAAGCATTAGAGCTGTGTGATTTAATCAGTTATGTAATTTATTTACTCTCTTGTTGGTTGGTTTATTCAATTAAATAGATTAATTAGGTTTCAATTCAGAATCGTAATTTAGTTAGTCGTAAAGTAAATAAGTAAATGTACGATAGTTTCACGGTTTAAAATGAACAAATTCCTTAAAATTATTTTTAATAAAATAATTTTTGCACTTTTGCAGAAAATACAAATTATTTACATCATCTGCAAATACTTGTGAATTGCTTTTTTTTTGTTAGTTTATGAATGGTGATGCCTTTTGGTGCGTTTTTGCCACCTGCAGGACTGGAATATGAAAAATATAATTGCTTTGTACCAGACGTAATATTTAAACAATAAATAACAAACGATACATAGTGTTTAATTATTATAAATGCAATATTACCTGACGGGGCATGCTGTTGTGCTGGATATCAGTAAACAACACGGAGGCCGTTCGAAACACATTAGAAACAACAAAGTGTACCGTATCGGTGACCCTTTCACACTTTTCACCCTTGCTGTGACCTACAGTTATGTTAGTGTAATTAACAAACACCTGTCTGAGTGATGCATATAGTTAAACGCCTTAGTGATGTTACCGTCTATCATCACCCCTCGTCTAATCATATTACTCGGGCAGAACTAACCGTTGTGTAATGCATGTTAGATATCTGTAATAGTTCCTAATGCTTTAAAACCTATAAGAAATATAGCAGTTTGAGGCACATCAGACAATAAACAGCACTATTAAATGAAGTCAAAAATAAAATCACAATCTTCGAAAATCAACTTGTCAGTTTACCCATGATTCACAGCTCTAAAGAGCATACAGTTGCACTGATTGACAGGGAGAGAGGAACACCACCTGGTTGTGGCATTGTCAGGATTTGAACTGTGACTTTCTTCAGATTAAATTTGCAATAGGAATACATCTGAAGCCCTTCTTAGGTTTTTGTTTTAGACTTCTTTCTCTTCAAGTGAAAAGTAAAGAATTATTCAACATTTGGCCCTTCAGTTGTTTTCTGACCGACGGTGTATTGTTGCATCTTCATACACTCGAGAGCTGACTTGAGAAACTGTTTGCAAGCATTTTTCTTTTCTGAAAATTTCAAAGCTAGATAGAGAATTATTCTTTGCTTTAACTATGCAGCAGACTTTGTAGTAAGCAGATAAGTTCGGATGCAGCACTGTACTCTGAGTCCTGGACTGGAGGCTGAGACCAACGCTGGGGAGAGATGTTTTGCACTTCGACCTCATATTCACGATTTGATTTCACATCTAATTTCTGGGGTCCAAGTGATTCACTGTCTAATTAATTCTGGATTTCACTGAACCCAGCGTCTTATCTGAAATGGATCATTTACACCCCTGAGATGCTCAGCTTGCTTTTTCATTAATAGGACCTTTTCAATGTCTTTTCAATGATTTTTCTTTTCTTTTTTTTTGTCTGTGTGTCTGTTATTCATGGCTGCTGGTATGTGAGCTTGGTTAATGCCACTGTTGAAAGCACATCAGACACATTATGCTTCACAAATGTGAGCAGTCGACGTTTTCAAGTCAGTTGAGATAATTACAATATAGGTTTCAACCTGTTGAGCACTGAATCATAGTAATGTCAACACACGAGCTCTATATGTTTTTATCAGGTACAATTGAGACATTTTTTTGTTTAATATTCTTATCACCTGATGAAAATGAATTCAAATGTCTTCAACAACTTCCATGAAGCAGGTGTGTCCAGTCAGATGGATTATCTATCTGCAGTGCGACTCCTGTATCAGATTTCTTCTTATTTTGTTAGTCATTTGTTTGACATGCTCCGTTTTTTTTCTTTTCTTTGTCTTTTCTCCCCAGTCGGGGAGCCACACTTGCTTGGTGCACAGAGGAGAGGACTGGGCAGTGGGGTGCAGGATCCTAGCACTGCAATGGCTTGCCCTCCTGATGAGGGGTTGAAGCTGTCACTATCTAAAGCTTTGTCCATGTCACTGCCATCCTCACCTCTACTCCCCCGACAGAACTACATGATGCCCTCACGCCCATGCAAGAAATCTCCAGGTCAGTCCTCGCTTTAAAAAGATTTCTGAAGCAGCTTGCTAACTCTTTTTTTTAAAGTTCTGTTAGGCTAGCTATACAGAATATATCATATTTCTGCAAATAAATGCCACAACCCAAAATACATGGCATGTTTGATTCATTTCTTACACTAATGTCAAGTTGCGTTAGTGCGAGCTTGGATCTGGACCCAGACCTCCTTGCTCAGATGGTTTGAGACAGCATGTTTGTTTTTTGGCCTCCGAGAGAATCACTTACTCATTTTCTCTAGTGCTTATGTCGCGTGATGCCTGGAGCCTGTCTTAGGGAACTTTAGGCACGTTGCGAGGTACTGTACACCCTGGATAAGGTGTACTGCAGGGCACACAAGTACACACACTCACTCACTGTAGGCAATTTCACATTAGACACGATTGATCTGTACTGTGCCTGGGAACAATTGCTTCGCCTCCTCACTCCCCCGCTAGTCAGCGTTCACTTTAGCTATGTTCTCTGTCCTTGGGCACATTTGTATAGTTACATGCTCCAATACAGCAGGTGGCAGTATGCACGTACACTGGAACCTTGAATTGTGAGCATAAGCGGGCTTGTATATCAAAACACTTGTATATCAAAGAAAAATTCCCCCATAAGAAATTATGAAAACTCAGATTATTTGTTCCACAACCCAAAAAATAATACATAAAAATTATTAATACAAAATATAATGTGAAAAATAAAACAAATTAACCTGCACTTTTGAAAAAAGTGGAAAATAAATCTTGAAAGATAAGTGTTATCGTTAGTGTGTATGTGTGTGTGAAGCTAAAGTAAGACGAGAGAAGGAATGACTCCCTCCCTCCTCTCGTCTTACACAGTAGCACTCCTTTCTTTCTTATTAGGAAGTAAGGAAGTCTACCATGTGGGACTATATTCTCACACACACACACACACACACGGAAACACTAACGGAAACACTGCTTCTTTAACTAAGAACCTCTCAAGTGCGTGCACACACTAACAGAATCTCGGCTGTAAAGTAAAAATAAAACAAATTAACCTACACTTTAGCTGTGAAAAGAATTGTGACAGAGCAGTGTTTCCGTGCATGTGTGCATGCGCGTGAGCGCCATTAGAGACTAACGGATGCGCACACACTAACGGAATCAGTGATTTCTGACAGAGGGAGAGAAAGTGAAAAATGATGCATGGGAGACAATTACCCACAATTCCACAGCGTGCGAAAGAGAAGAACCATTGGCTCAGTTGTGACACACGGCATCAAAACAGGAAGCGCATGCACGCCACATGAAACTCCACGATACTTGGTACTCGTGTATCAAGACTTGTTCATTTATCAAGCCAAAATTTATTACAAATTTTTGCTTGTCTTGCAGAACGCCCGCAAACCGGATAACTCACAATCCGAGGTTCCACTGTACATGGTTTGTGAGCTGCCATTAAATACAAGTGAAAAAGAGATCAAGGAAGTCAACCTTTGCACCGTATAGTACTGTATCGGCTATGGCTGTGTAGGTCAAAGGATGAGATTGGCGCAAGCCATGCGCACACTGAGATTTCGAGACTAAACACATCTAAACAACATCTACTTCTGTCCTCTCTGGTACAATAGCTTCAATTAGCGGTACGGCGTATCATTCCCGAGACCCTTTTCCAGCAGAAATAATGAACCAGACTTTGAGGTCAAGTGTTCTTGGAAACGATCCCAGGGTCCTGATGTGAAAACGCCCTAAAACTCTTTAGAGAATCCTACTGAAAGGCTGAATAGACCATAAAAAAATTTATCCTGGGCTTAATATTGATTTGAAAAATCAGATGGTTTAAAGAAATAGTTCACTGATGATAATACCAGAAGCCTCTTGGTTTTGAACAGTGAAGTGAGTGGTAACGTCCTGCTGCTGCTGATAAAGAGCTCATTGAGTTCAAATGCTCTGGGCATTAGCTGGACGCAGGGTGACTTTTATGAATCAATAGGACTAGGAAGGCCAGAGAGGACTGAAAGAAAGACAGACACAGAGACAGAAAAGAGAAATGGAAACTCTGATGGATCTCACTGATTGAATAACTGTGTTCATTTGAATGTGACATAAGTAGGGATATACAGTATACAAATATGAATATTCAGAATGAACAGATAATACGTTCTAAATAGATTTGCAATACACAGAAATAAACAGTGCACTTTTTTTGTCTCATGTGTCTTTGTTATTTTTTTTTTTTTAAGAAAGATTGCCAGAAAGGTTGACAGAGCATATGGTTACTTTAATACAGTTGTTGAGTGAGCGGTCAGGTATGAAGCCTGCAGGACAAACAAAGGCCACATTCTCACATCTATAGCCGAGACCAGTTCAGAACTTGAGTGATGAGAGACAGACTGATACTTACTGTATACTGATAAAGATACTGTATTTGGAGCAATGATTTGGATCAGATATTTGGGACACTACATGGGTATGGATAGATAGTGCAGTTTTGTGTTACATCCTAGAGAGCGTGCATGTTGCATGTTTTGGAGATGTGTTTAGTTTTGTTTCTTCTGTTGTGAAACAGAAGTTGTCAGCAGCTGTACTCATGCAGCTTTGTTTGTGGGAGGTTTTGCAGCAGAGGCAGAGATGTGTTACTTTGGCTACTCGCTCACATCTGGAGCTCGTGTGTGTTGGATCAGCGCTTCTCTTTGAAAACTTGTGAATGCTTTGAGCTTTCCACAAGCGTAGTCTAACATGTTAAGCTCTTGGCTTTTCACACACATTTGAGCCTGTCGTTGATTAATCGAGAGCTCCATTCATCTTAGACATTTTGTGGAAATTCCCCAGGGGCAGATACTTTTGATGAAAGCATTTTGTTAGATTTTTTTGATAGCTAACTTCTCAACACCTCACATTTCAATTTGAGTTTGATTCCAGGTTCCATGAGGCACTTATAAAGCAGAATTTATGCATCTCGTTGCAGGTTGCTTTTTGATTTCTTGTGATTGTAATTCATGCTGAAAAAACAATGACTTCTTTATTTTTTTGTGTTTATTTTCATGAATTTTGAACGTTTGTTACTACTGACACAAAAAAACCTGGATTATGACATTGGTGTTTTTCCAGACATGTGTGTGTAAGAGAAAGAAAGGAAGAGAAAGACACTCAGAGGGAGTGACGGACTGTTTAATGTGTTGGGTGACTGTGTCTTGTATTAAGTGTTTGTGAGGTTTTGTGTGAATCTTCACAGTGAACTGTTGAAAGCAGTAGTAGTGTGGGGGGGGGGGGGGGGTTCC
>JAOVVB010000049.1:17604408-17616690 GCA_028570985.1 Heterobranchus longifilis
ATCCCTCCCCTCTGAGAGAGCTCGGCCAATCAGCTCTCTCTAGGCCTCCGGCTGCGAGAGGTTACAGCATCACCCGGGAATCAAACTGGTGATCTCCGGATGAGTCAGTTGCTTATGATATCCCATTAGTCCAGCATTGGTCTCCACAGAGATTGCTGCTGGAAAGCACAAGCTTCATTTCCTTCATATGAACATGTTCTCTGGTAACGTAGTTATCTTTTCCAGGTTGCAGTTTTTATATACCCTCGTCTGTTTGTGTTTATAAACATATTTATTAGTTCGGTGTCAAACAAGCAAGATGCAGGCAGGACAAGGGCACAGTTAGGTTAAGAAGACAGACTAGAGAGTCTCACTGCAAGCTATTGCATCAACCTAACCTCATTTGTTTACATAAAACTTAAAGAGGACAGAACACTGTTTATATTCAAGTTCACATGGTTTAAGTCATGGTTTATGGGTTCTTAGAGCAACACCAGGGCACATATTAGTCAAGGCACAGCACACAGACACAACCTTGTCAAAGAAAATCATGTCCTCACTTTCACATGGAAGCTCCATTCCTCACTGATTTCGCCTCACTTGGTGTACTTGGTGCGTACACAACCAATCACCCTCGCCACACGGACGCTGAGATGAGCCATGTTTCCTCCACATCTTTTTCCTTCCAGTTGTCAGCGTCCTCTTGCGAATGCAGGGATGTTCACGTTAGTCTGACACCGTCCCTGATGTCGAATACACAATGTGTGAACACCAAGTTTTCAAGCTAGACCTGGTGGTGTTGTTCCCTAGGAGAGGAACTTTGTCTTCTGACTCTGAGTAAACCATTCAGTGTGCGTTGCTTTTATTTTTGTTTGTCCATTGACGGTGTCAATTTATAAGCTGGTTTTCCTGAAGGAAGAGAATATCTTTAATTAGTTGTGTAGGTATGCAGCAAACTAGTTGTGCTAGAAGGGGCAAGCCTGCTCCATGCATGCACAGCTAACTGTGTCTGTACTCAACCCCGGTCTGCTGTCCAGCGTGGTATTTATTATCCCTTTAATGACTCTGGTCATCATTCTGTTATAGATTTTAAAGCAAATGAATTCAGTGCTACTGAATAATTTAGGAGGTAATACGAAAGTATTGTGAGGAAGTGCTAATCTCGATCTGTCAATGAGTCCTGGAAAATAAGGGCAGATTTATACTTTGGCAATGACCCAGGTGAGATATTAAGACACCGAGATGTGTATGCATAGTTCACAGAAGCTTAGAGAGGCTCAGACATGCACAGGATGATATGCTTTAATCAGACCCTGATTGTTTGATCAAGGTATTATGACTACTGGGATCGGGATGAGATCCAAGCAATACTCAACCCAAAACAGAAACTCAAAATGCAACAATTTAAGCATCAGCTGTCAGATCAGTGTACTTATGACCCATCTTTAAAGCATTACAAAAAACTCTGAATTATTTGATGACTGTAAAGAATATTGTGGGCAAAAATCCAGATGTGTATGAGAATAAAGGCAACGCCCGACATGTATGGCCACAAATAATCCTTAAGTCTGGTGTAAGCGCCTAAAGCAGAGGTGGGTAAACTGGCAGCTGGCGCATATCCTCTTTTGCGGATTATCCAGGCGCATACATTTGTGTAAATTATTTAGCTTAAGGCAGCTTATCAGATGAGAGAAATTGTGGACCAAAGTTTTAACAAAGTTGCCTTTTATATCCCTGCTGTAATCTATTGTGTTAGCTGCAAAAACATAGCTTGTTTTGGGGGGGAAAAGGATGTTAAAACCGAATGTTTAAAGAGAAATGGTTTATTCTAAGAGTTTATTCTTCCTGTCATGTTCAAAAATAATTCTCACATCTGGTCAGACTCTGTGGCACTGGTTATGAAGATCCACTATATATATATAAAAAACAGTGCCACTTCAGATTGTTTTATTTGCGGCCATAAAGTAATCAATACAGTTTAATTTTTTAAAGTAAACCACTGTTTGACCATTCACCAGTCAGTCATATTAGCTATTTAAAAATTAACTAGACTTGACAAAATAATACTTGAAATTCCCCGGTCTTGTGTGTGCATGTTGCAATTCATGGCATGGCTCCATAGAGGGCAGTACACCTTAAACTGCCTTGAGAGACATTCACACACACCATGTTCCCAGCAGCAGACCCTACAGTGCAGCTGGCACCCTTACACCTTCAAACATGTAGCCGTGAGGATTAAAGGATTACAGCACAGCTGACACATATTACTGTCTATTTGTGCCTTAAAGTTAGGGAGAAAGAAAGAGCAAGGGATGCTATGATACAATAAACTTAACGTCTATTTAATGTATATATTTATTATTCTTTTTTTAAATAGGTGTTTATTATTCTTTTTTTTACATAGGTGTTTATCCACATGTCAGATTATAGATAGGCAAATTGCTCGCGATTCTGACACCACACACTCCCATGGTGCTAAAAGGTCCACTTACTACCGATTCCATTTTTTCCCCCCTCATTACTTTATTTGGCCAAGTCTCCAGGACTGGGGTTTCCCGTAGTCCTTAACAATACACTCTGGAAAACCGGAGCACTTTATGGACATTCAAGAGATCTGTTTGAGTTTTACAAGCTTGTACATGCAGCGGATTTGGGCTAAAATGTTGGCAAAATCTTTTAGCGTTGACTGATTCAGCATGACAAAAGCAATAAGCCTGTAACTGATTCAACCTTTTGGCTTTGTAAAATGTTAAGTGTTTGATAGTGTTCCCTTGCCAAGATTCAATGACTCTCTTGTAAGCGAGTGTGTGTGTGTGTGTGTGTGTGTGTGTGTGTGTGGAGGACAGTTAGTAGAGAAATAGTGAAAAGAGAGAAAAATGAGAAGAAGCACAGCATAAAATTAAAATAGTAAAAGACCCTGCTGACACACAAGCCTCACACACATTCTAGGCAAATCGTAGTAGTTTTTTGCATAGTTTGCATTCCAAGAGTTGTTTTGTGTATGTGTGTGTATGACGGGGAGATTCCAGTCTACACGTAATCAGCCTTGCTATCAGTGTGACTGATCTCTGAGTATGTGTGTATATATGTGTGCGCATATGTGTGTGTGTGTGTGTCAGAGGGGAGAGGAAACTCTGCCAAGCCTGGCCCACCAGGCAATTTGATGCCTTGTCAAAAGTTTTAGCGTGCGTTCCATGAGCCGTCTCACTGTTCTTACCCTCTCTCTCTCTCTCTCTCTCTCTCGTCTCCTCTCCTCTCTCGTCTTCTCTGCATGACCAGGACCACTCAGGAAACCTAAATATGTGGAGAGTCCTCGAGTTCCAGGAGACGCCATCTCATCTGCACTGAGAAAAGATGGTGAGTGTGTTTGTGTTGATTTTTTGAAAGTGTGATTAATTGTATGATCATTCAAACCATAGTGACCTAGTGAGCATGGTCCATTACACATTATATCCTTATATATACCGGGTGTGTAAATACTTGTTCAGTTTGTGTGTTAGAAATGCTTATGGCACCGCCTACTAACATATGTTCTATGGTTTATTTTAGAGGGGTGTGTGTGTGTTTATATGTTAGCAATGTTGAGCTGTTGGTCTGGATGATATTTTGGTATAATATTGATATCCTGATATATTACTTTACTCTAATGTCACACAATATACTCAGTATTTCTAAAACACTGGACTGTAATGATCATAAATTTGGATATTATTTATGAAATAAAAGTATTATTAAATTTTTTCGCTTTTTCGTTTTGACGGTCCTCAGTAAACAAACAGAAATGTTGTGATATTTAATGTAGATTGTAGAAATGTGAAAAGGCACGGTTGCAGGTTTGACCACAGTGCTGTTGAATTCTCAGAGTCAGAATGTGATTCATTATCCATAAAGGCAGCTCTGACTGTCATGTCAGTCGTAATTCGGATCACGTGTTTGTATTAATTAATGTGCTCCTTCTCATAGGTCATGGCTTCCATGGTAAAAACTCATTCACAGGGACTTGTATCGAGGACAGGACATGTATTCTAAGGCCAATAAATGAATTTAAAATCCTGCTGGTAAAGATGTTTAACCAAGAGAAATGTATAAACATTTATTTGGTGGAGATTTCAGTATTTATTTAACATTTATGGGAGGAGTTTTGAGTGTCAATGTTTTCCACTAGACCGAGATCATAGCGCTTTCCAGTTTTTCTGTAACATGAGAAGCTGTATTCTTTTTTCGTGTTTTTTGGTCTTATCAACTCTGAGAGCAAGAAAAACAGAGGTTAGTGAGCAAAGTATTTTTATCTGCTATGATATACAGCAGACATTAGGTACACTGAAAAATGTATGACATGTCATCTGTAATTAACAAAATAATGTCATTTCTGTGGTATAAGAAGAATAAAACACAACAGGGTGTGTGCTTAGAGGGAGATATAACTTCAGGGAGGTAACTTATTCTGGTTTGTTTTATTCTGTATATTTTCCTGCAGTATTGCCAACCCGTACTGAAGAGTACTGTAGTATAGATGTCCGACAACAATACAATACCGGCATTAAAAATATATATATATATTCTTTCACTTGGCAAAAGGCTATTTGTTCTGGGTGATAGGAATCTTTCCTCTATAAGGACCATCTTGACACTGGGACATTAGTTGATGTTTATGTTAAATCAATCTTAAAACTCATGTGCATTACACACCGGTCGGTGCAATATACACTCATGCATTAACCCCAAACATCGTGTGAATTACACACTCATTCATTAATGTTAATCTCTTAAACATGGAGCAAAAATGCTGATCTGGAGGACACCTTATTGCTTGGAGAGACTGTTCTGTTTGAGTTTTAAGATTAATTTGCTTAATTTGAGTTTTTAAACTAGTCCGGGTTCGATTCCCATCTCTGTGTGTATGGAGTTTGCGTGTTCTCCCCGTGCTTGGTGGGTTTCCTCCAGGTACTCCGGTTTCCTCCCACAGTTCAAAGACATGCACATTAGGCTAATTGGCGTTCCCAAATTGCCCGTAGTTTGTGAGTGTGTGTATGTGTGTGTGCCCTGCGTGAGGATTGGCACCCTGTCCAGGGTGTACCCCGCCTCATGCCCCAAGTCTTCTGGGATAGGCTCCAGGCCCCTCGCGACCCTGAATACAGGATAAAGTGATCTAGAAGATGAGTGAGTGAGTGAGTTTTTAAACTAATTTAGTTTTATCCTTCATTATTTTCCACAAACGAAGTAAATAGGGCTGTAGCTATCGAATATTTTAACAATCGAGTATTCTACCAAAAATTTAATCGATTAATCGTGGAATCGGATAAAATGTAATTTTGCTTGATTAAACAGCAATGTAAAATATATAAGAGAAACAAAGATTAATTGGTTTTCTTTTTAGAAAAATCAACTTTTCATTTTTTAAATGCATACAGCATTTTATCAAAAATAAACATTGTCATTATTTATAATACAAGGAATAGCTTAAAATTGACTGAGATGAATTAAGTGCATTACAGTGCCATACATTCTTATTTTAAAGCCTTTTCTCAGATGCAAAAACTAATAAAAGGTATTTCAAATGACTTTAAGTATCAAAAAACCTAAGGCACACATTAAAATAAATAATTATACAAAAACACTAAGTTGTGCAACTTAACTTTCAGAACTAAATGTTTCAAAACCTACAGCTCAGGCATAACGTAATCCTTTACTGACAATTCCCTTTGTTCTCTCTTGCTGGTTTCTTCTTCTCTTGGCTCGCTGGTATTTTTATCGCTCCTTTCCATTTTGCAGCCCACAACAGAACGCAGAAAGAAACAGTATTAGTATACAATTATATAAATATGCATATTCATTCATATCCTACATATTTAACTGCCATCCAAGCCATGGTACACTGCCTGGCCTCAAAAAAGTACACACACTCCAAGATTTTGTTCGAATGCCCTTATCTTTGAATATGGCGGCCAATTCCAAAAATGCGTTTATGTGATAACCTGGGCATTTACTACATTGAGGTCGTCAGCTGACTTCATTTTATTGCCACATAACGTTGCTGAGCCTAGACCTGACCAACTGAAGCGAACCCAGATTATAAACACTGCCTCCAGAGACGTGTACAGTGGCCACTATGCATGATGGGTGCGGCGCTACATGTGCTACCCTGACGTGCCCATCTGAACTCATCAGAACACATGACTGTTTTCCAGTGCTGCAAAGTCCATTCTCTATACTCCCTAGCAAACTGAAGCTTTTTTTTATTAGTTCCAATAATTAGTAGTTTCTTATGCATAATGCATACTTTTTTTTACCGGGGAGTATATGCAAATAAATATCTATTTTATCAGATAAAATAGGTGTCACCATCTCACTGCAGAGAAACTTTTTAGTCATTTGTATGCCCTAAGCTAGCAACATCCCCTGTACCCACAACAGCAAAACTGTATATCTATACTGTTTGCAACATACTGTATATACTGTACTGTATACTGTAAATTAGCCTGTGGTTTGACACAACCCAGTCCTAGATTATGATATATCTAATCAATCTCGTCAAAATGTTTTCTACGGATGATATCTCACAAATTTATAAGAAATACCTTTATAACACCATTTTTACCATCATTTTCCAAACCTTTTTTTTTTCCATCTAACTTTAGTGCGTCTGGCGTAACTGATGTTATTAGTATTGAAAAGAAACTTTTGTTATTTTGAGAACATGCCTACTGATACAAACACAGATTTGTATATTCGCTTTTATAGTTTCACTACACAATCTGAATTGTGTTCATGTTAAACTGGTTATTCTTCGGGTATGTCTATACATGCATGTCCATGTGTGTTTTTTTTTCTGCCCGTTTGTGTGAGTTATTGCACCCTGTGCTGGTTATTCTACACAAAATTGCTTTTGCATGTTTTACGGTTTTTACTGTGAACTTGGGACGCTTTGTTTGTATTCATGCATGGGTAATTGGATTTAAATAATTGTAATGGAGTATAATGTATGGTTTCTGAGTGTGTGTGTGTGTGTGTGTGTGTGGGGGCAGGGTTTAATTGTCTCTGAGTCGTCGTGCCACGTGCTTGTGCCTGTATTATGTTTATTATGCTCGGTAGAGCAGGGCGTAGCTCAGATGGGGTTAAAAGGAGAGCTGTGTTATGTTTAGCAAAGGCAATGAGAGGCGTTCAGCTCTCCATGGCTCCCTGGGTCTGTATCAAGTGTGTGAGTTGGTCTTAGTAACGGCAGCACCGGGAGTTCATATATCATCGATAAAGAAGGATCAGCACAGAAAGCGTTTTCCCACAGTCACTCATCTGTTAGCTAATGAGCTGTTTAGGAGTTGGATTACAGCTGCAGAGTGATGAAGTGCGTCGTTATTTCCAAACAATGAAAATATGACAGTTTAAGTGTATTGCACAAAAAAATAAAAAATAAAATAATGTGCGTTTGTGTATGGCTGTGTTGGTGTGTGGGAGACAGCTGTGAAGTGCAATTTCTCTGTCTGCATTTTGGGAAGTGTTTTCAGGCAATGAGGCGCCAGTGGAGTGTCAGTCTGTGCCAGCTCCATCATTGGCACGGCCGTATCATACCGCTGACATGATGTCAGCACCTCAGGGCAGTTGAGGTGGTTGATCAGTGGACTGTGTGTCATCTGAGACTTTGCTACTGTGTGTGTGCGTGTGTGTGGAATGCATTTGGACTATGAGAATAGTTGCGGGACCGGTCGGTGATTTTTAGCATGGCCGAATATAGACTGTCCTGCTATATTCTGCTGCATTCCTTCCATTTCTACCACACCCCTCTTGCTCTCTGTTTGCCCTCACACATCGAAGATATTCGAGACGATCACACACACACACACACACACACACACACAAACCCACAACCACCAACATGTTTACACGGGAGGTCTCCCATGCTGTTTTAGCCTTGTGTGTGATTCAGATAGCATCTGCAAAGGCCCCTGGCTACAGTTTCACGCTCAAACAAAAGCAACCCTTGACATAAGTGTACTTTACAACATGCACACACACACATGCACACACAAGTATTTCACTTGATGTACTTAAAAATGAAGCGAACATTTTGCATTCAGCTTTTAAAGTTATTTCAATCTAATACTAGTTTACTCGTTGCTAACAGTCCATCTGTTCATCCGTTACTTATAGCGCTTATCCTGTGTAGGGTAGCAGGGGACCTGGATCTTATCCCAGGGAGCTCAGGATACAAGGTGGGGTGCATCCTGTGTAGGCGATCAAATCATCACAGGGCACAAGCACACGCACTTACACACCCTGTCATACACTTTGGGACAATTTGGGAACACCAGTCAGCCTACACCCATATATTTGGAGTGTGCACTCAGAGGAACCCCACCAAGCACAGAGAGAACATGCACACTACACACACACACACACACACACACACACACACACACACACACACACACACACACAGAACACAGGTGAGATTTCAGTGCGAGGTGACAGAGCTTGGCTAAATGTTTAAATGCTTTTACATGAAAAAATAAAATATTTGCATTAAAAGTTTCTTACTTTATTTATATAAACATCAAAGGGTATCTGTAAGTCATGTTTGAATTATTTAATCACATTAGGTGCTCAAAGTGGTCACTTTAGCATCCAGACATTTTGAACAACATTGATTCTAACATTGATTAGAAAGTGCATAAGGATTGCTCTGCAAGGTACTTCAATTTCTTCCCGTAACGCAGCCAGCATAGGTGGTTTTCTACGGTACAGCACATCTTTTGGTGGTGTGTGTGTGTGTGTGTGTGTGTGTGTGTGTGTGTGTGTGTGTGTGTGTGTGACTGTAACGTGAGAAGACAATTCCTTTTCATTGCTTCCTTTTTGCTCACTCTCCAGGGTCTACGCTTTACAAGTTAATTAAAGTTAAGTACTAAAAAAGCGATTTATAATCTTCATTTTAACTGTTTTCATTTAAACTGTACCTGTGTTTAAATGTAGAGGTTTATTTTTGCTATCACTTTTAGCTTATTCCTACTACTACTACTATTAATAATAATAATAATAATAATAATAAATTATTATCATTATTATTATTATTTGTTTTTGTGAAGTTCTTATGAATTCTGTGTGGAAATATTTATAAACAAGGGAAAGCAATCCAAAAAAAATATTTTCTTCTTATTGGCTCTTAGGCCAGGGTTTTTTTGGTTTTTTTTTTTAAACCAACTCGCAGTCTTTCTGTTGTTTGACCCAGCAGTCCATCCACATAAAAACAAGAAGTCGGCACCAGCAGGGACGCTTCCACCCCCAAGTCTTGTTGTTATTCATTTTTGTGCCCGAAATCCCATTACAAGATAATTTGAGCAGGAAGAAAGCTATTCAAGAAACACGGTTTCAGGCATTTCACCTTGCTGTGACCTTGACCTTGGTTGGATCAGTTCCAAAAAGTTCATCCAGTTCAAACCAGTTCATCTGCTGATTAAAGTGATCACTTTAAATAAATCTTATAGACTTTCACCTAATCATTCTCGAGATATCATACTCGCAAGAATCTTATGAGTGACTGACAGAAGCACAGACATCACACACAAACATAATGAATTCACCCACCTAGTGGTGGAGGAATAAAAAAATAATTGATAACTTGGCTGCACTAATCATTTAAACTCTTAATTTTTTTAAATATATTTATCCATTTTTTTAAAATCTAAACTTTTCCTCTTTTGTAAATAGTTGTCTGATCATGTAGACAAGGGTAAGAAAGTAAATGCCACGGTGTGTGTGTGGGAGCTGTATGTCTGCAACACATTGAGAGGATCAGGTGCGTCTCTCCTGCTGTTAAAGCTGGACAGAGTCAGGGAAAAGCAGCCCATGGCGTTCCCAAGCCATCATTCTGTTCCTGGGAATCACCACCACTCACCATTGATTCCTCACGCCTCATCTCCAGCACCTGCTATTACTGAAGGAATTCTTAGCCTGGAGATCTAACAATGTGGAATACGTTTACATAGCTCAGTAATAGCATTCAATAATGCCCTATTAGGCTCAGTGTAAATATTCAGTAATGACGTCTAATTTCCTGAGTGGGTTTGGTGGGCTGCCAGACGCCCAGGTGTTTAACTGCTTACTAAAAGAGCTGAAGACCTTCATTCCCTCCATCATTTAGAAGCTGGTACTTGGTTACAGAGGAAGACAGATATATGCAGAGGCATTTTGTGAGATTATGTAGTCTTTATGATTATAACCCTCACCACTGATAAATACAATGTATACACACAGTAATAACATTTGCTATAATATACGAGGGTGAGTCAAAAATGATCCGCACTCTGGCAGTAGAATTTATTTTAAATAACTTTTAGAAATGACAAATGCATAATTTTTCAATATAATCTCCTTACTTTTCAGTACACTTTGTCCATCTGTCAACAAGCTTTCGTATTCCTCCATTAAAGAACGTTTTAGCCTTAGCTGTGAGCCACAAATGCGCCACCATCTTCACCTGAATCAAATCTTCATAGGGCTGCTTTCAGAAGACATTTACATTTAGGCATTTGGCAGTCGCCCTTATCCAGAGCGACCTACATTTGCATTTTATTATAAATGTGAGCAGTTGAGGGTTAAGGGCCTTGCTCAAGGGCCCAGCAAGGACAACTTGGCAGTCATGAAATTTGAACCTGGGACTTTCCGAACCATAGTCCAATGCCTTTACCACTGAGCTAAAGCAGACTCAGACCAAACAGGTAAAGTCCAATGGAGCCAAGATCAGGACTATAGGGAGGATGCTTTAACACCTCAAAATTTTTATTTCTTTTTTTGCAGAGTGTCGAGGGTGGACAGAAGTGCCTGCACATTCATTGTCATGCAAGTTCTCAACGCCCCTCGATAGCAGTACTGTGTTTAATCCAAAGTTTAGACTTCAGCTCTTCAATAAGCGTCTCACTGTAATGAGCGCTGTTGATTGTTAACCCCTTTTTTCCTGATAATGTTCCAATATTGGCCCTTGAAAATCTCAGAAAACAAATTTTTGACTCAGCAATGGTATTCCCTAATGGCAATGGCCTCTTTCAGCAGAATAATATGCCCCTTCCACACTGCAAAAACTGTTCAGGAGTAGTTTGAGGATCAAGACTCCAATGTCCCCAGATGGTATGTTGTGTCTGTATACAGTAATAGGAAATATGCTCATTTAAAATGTACTCCTATTAACACTTACTCTTAAATACTTAATACTTTTAAAGTTTCCTGCTCCGAAGTAATTCATGCATCATGTGTAGAATTCTTATTAGGCTACCGACCTTACCACAGACAGTCAAACTCAATAACGGCTTGTTAAACCAGACCACTGTCTATCTGTATGCTACATCCTCTAGGTTAGATGCCTTTGTGTCAGGACTTTCATTCTTCACCCTCATAGCTATATAACTTATAACTGTTTGCATAGTTGCTGAATCATCTATAATTACTAAATACCTTAATTTATTAATATGACCACCTGTGAATAGGATGATTCGGTAGAATCTGTATCTTTTAAAAAATGTACTTTTGATTTCGACTTTATAATTTCTTAGCAATACCTTCTCCTAGCACAAAATCATGACCGAGTTAGCGTTGGCACTTACTGTATACCTGAATATGGGACAACATTACATACACAGCTACAAGGGCAATTACCTCATCCACATCCACATCAAGTATCTACAAGTTTAAATCAGTATACATAAAGGCCAAAGTTTGTTTATGACTTGCTGTATTTCTGTCGAATTAGTCACTTTGCACCAGTGTGTGCCTGTTTTACCAACACAGCTTTTTCTTTTTCTCAAGTTATTTGTTCCACAGCCCCAAAAAATAAATACATAAAAATAATTAATACAAAATATAAAGTAAAAATAAAACTAATTAATCTGCACTTTACCTTAAAAAATGTATGTGTGTGTGCGCGTGTGAAGCTAAAGTAAGGAGCCCCTCCCCCTTTCCCCTTCTTGTCTTACACAGTTACCCTTCCTCCACTCTTTTCACACACATGCGCGCAACCAACGAAAAAACTGTTTTATCTGAAAAATAAACAAGAAATCTCTGTAATGACACTCGATTGAGAGAGAAAAACCATTGAATCAGTTGTGTTCATGTGACGCTCTGCGTCAAAATAAGAAGCGCATGTGTGATACATGATACTCGGTACTTGTAAACCAAGACTTAGTTAGTTTTCCAAGTCAAAATTTATTACAAATTTTTGCTCGTCTTGCGGAACACTCGCAAACCGCGTTACTCGTAATCCGAAGTTTCACTGTAGTTTAGAGTGCCCACATGTAGGATTATAAAGGAGTGGCAAGATTT
>JAOVVB010000049.1:17630976-17656230 GCA_028570985.1 Heterobranchus longifilis
GCACTGGACCAAAAAAGCAAAAAAAAAAAAAAAAAAAAAACAGAAACAAATAGAAGGATAGGATATTGATTATATTCATTAAACAATCAAAAATTGCTAGTATCCACCTTTTGCACCATATACAACATATTTGCTTTGTACTCTGTATATACCCAAAACTATGTGAAAAACTGACTGACATACTCATAAACTGTTGCCGCAAAGTTGGAGGTACTAGATTGTCTAAAAATATATTTGTATTCATTAACATTAAAACTTCCATTCTCTCGGACCTGTCCCACCATAACCATGCCCCTGTCCACAAAGCGCACTCCGCAGAGACATGGTTGGAACGGAAGATCTTAATTGTCCTCCACGGAGCCCTGACCTCCTTTGAGATGAATCACAATGCCGACCGAACACCAGGCCTCCTCGCCCAACATCGGTGGCTGACCGCACTAATACTCTTGTGGCTGAACGGGCATTAATCCTCACAGCCGTACTTCAGAATCCAGTGGAAAGGCGGAGGAGGGGAAGTTATTATGAGATAGTGGGAGGTGGGGCGACTACATCTGGAATGGCGTATTCAAAAAAGGACATATGGGTGTGATCAGTCAGGTGTGGACATACGTTTGGGTATATGTATATACGTTTTTTAAATGATAAAATTGTTGGGATTGGTAGACTGAGATGAAATGTTCCTGAGTTAACAGACATGTTCAAAAATTTGCAGCATTTTAAAAGTTTTTTTCCACAGAATTAATCGTCCTTGTTCTTCCTTCCTTCCTTTACAACTTCTTATATATAAAAGTGCATCATGTGCTCTCCTGCTTGCATCCTTTAATCAATCCCTCCGTCAAGCCCCTTACCTTCTGATCTGGAGTACTGTTCGGAATTCATTTTATTTATTTATTTATTTATTTATTTATTCATTTCAAAACCTGGTAGGCCATCCGACCCATCAGTACGTTTTATTTTCCGGACAGATATTTTCTTTGTTTTCAGAATGAAGAGAGAGAGAGAGGGAGATAGAGAGAGAGGGGGGGTATTTTTAGCTCAATGACCTATTTCTTCAAAACTACCTACCTCACTGACTGTCATTCATCACGCTGGTGTTAAGGTACCTCATAGAGAACCTTTGCTCCTCGGTACCACACGCAACTTGAGTTCTGCATCAGCGTGTGCAGAGCGCATGCAGCATGTTGCGTTGAGGAAACCTGACTCAGGTGCAGCTTTTATGAGAGTGGTACTGTATAACAGCACGCCGTTTGTTGCATGCTACTGCGCTACAGTGTTGGTTCCAGGTGGTTAAATGTAAATCAGAGTGACAGTGTTTACTAGGTTGGTGTAATGGCATAAAGAGAATGATGTGTCACCAGAATCTGGACACTCCATGGTCCATGGTCTTTTTCATGGTCCTGATTTTTTTATTTCTTTGTACATTGCTGAAGGCGTCCAAGATATACAATAATCTACTTTGAACAGTTGATAATGAAATGTGCCCGCTACGTATGCTCTGTACAGCCTTCATAACAGCTGTAATCTGCTGTTTGTTCTGGTAACTCGAAATGAACTTCTCCTCTGCAGCAGAGGTGAGGTTTTGGTCTTGCTTTCCTGGGAAGGTCTTCGTTAGAGCCAGTTTCATCATGGTGCTTGATGGGTTTTGCAAATGCACTTGCACATACTGTTCTCGCGAGAACTATTCCAGAACAGCTGAGCTTCATGTCTCAAAATAACAACTGACTGTTGTTGTTGTTCTTATTATTACTAAATTGCCTAATGCAATATGTCCTTATTTATAAAGTTTTGCCAAGAAATGCAGTATTGTTCTATAATGTAGAAAATAAATCCAAACTTGTGTCCAAACCTTTGCCTGGTACAGTATATATTATCACGATACCTAGGAGCTGATTCAATTTGTATTGCGAGTCTGTAAGAATCCAAATTTTATGAATGTCCCAGTTTGTTTTTCTCCACACTTCGCTACAATTCTAAACCAACGTTGTTTAGTTGTTTAGTGCTCATTTATGCCTGTCAGCAACATAAGGGTGTCAGGGGTAGCTGAGTGGCTATGGCATTGGACCACGGTTTAGAAGGTCCCAGGTTCAAATCCCACAGCCACCACATTGTCCCTGTTGGGCCCTTGAGCAAGGCCCTCAACTGCCAGATGTATAATGAGATAAAAATTTAAGTCGTTCTGGATAAGGGTGTCTGCCAAATGTAAATGTGTTCTGATCCAACAGAAAAGCCAATTTAGTGTAACTTCCTGAAGAATTTTATACAGAAAGGTATCAGAACACCCTGTGCATCACAGCTTGTTGTTTATGGGGCTTAGCAGGGAAAGAGTTCAAAGTTGTCGATGTGGCCGATTCAGTATTCCTCAGAGCTCTTGTGAAGTCCATGCCTGAAAGGGACAGAGCTGGCCCGGTTGCACAAGGGGAACCTACACAATTTTGGGTTTTAATGTTTTGGGTTTTAATGTTACGGCTGATTGGTGTGTACAATACATACAGTATATCGGTTCATATCAGCGTACAGTAGATGAAGCTCCAATCCCAATCACTCACTTGAACGCTAGATGATGAATCTACAGACTAAGACAGGACTAGAAAGAAATCAGCTTGTGATTTCTCTGTGTATCTTTTCTTGCAACCTTAAGTAGTGCTGTTGCGCAAGACTCCGGAAAAGTGCATATAATAATAACCCACTTGAAGATATTTGTTAAAAGCAAACACTCCGATGTCAAAAAAACCTCAAATTGATATATTTTGGTCTTTAAAAGCCCTGCTCGCACATGCACACCAGCATCCCGTTGGATAAAACCAATCTGAGTCGGCTCTCACTGTGTGCGTGTGTGTTATTATTTATTTATTTTTTTGAGCATTTTGTGCAGACTCATGAACTGAACAGGTCGTTTCTGATTGAAAGGATCTACTCAATATTGTGATAAAAAAAAAAAAAAAAACACGTCTCCGTAGCCTATTTAGTCAAAACAGTTTAACACCTGCTCCTTCTATTGTTACAGCCGCAGCCTAAAAACAATACGTTCCTTATTGTGCATTTTCACTAGCATGGTCATCTGTGGTATGGTGTGTGTGCATGTGTGTGTGCGTGTATTAGTCTGGATGAGGATGTGCATTCGGAGCTGTACAGCAATGCCCGACACTGTGTGTGGGTCCGTCAGAAGATTTATGGCTTCTCCACTTTGGCTCTTATTACGTGGATGGACCCTCTCCCCAGGCCTTCATTATTAAAGTGCCGAAGGAACAAATATTCATCTGGCCTCTGACGACGCAGTCCCACCGGCCATTTTCACAGGGGGATCGGTACGCATGGCCTTCTAAAGGAGGCCAGAAATGGCTGGGGAGAGACTGAGATTGGCCCACATGAACACAAGATGTGACATCATTATAAGGGAAACTGACCTATCTAAATGTTTTAGAAGCAAAATGATGATGTGCAGGTGTGCGTGTGTGTGTGTGTGTGTGTGTGTGTAAGTCAAAAAAAAGAGTGAGAGTGAGATACTAAACAGCGCATGGTATAGGTTTTAATGTGAAATGTTTTGGCTGTTAGTGAAATTAGTGCATTTTCTTCTTGAACACATTTGTCCGAATAAATAATTTTTAATGAAAAATGAAAAATTATTTTGAATGGATGTTATTGATTCATGTTTTTTGAGTTACTCAGATTTGCATTAAAGCTGTTCAACTCCAATGACAGATTCTTCAGGCACTTCTATTGTGTGGCCATGCATTTATCGCCAACATAATTTAAAAAAAATGTATTTTTAATGTATTTATGTTTGCATGTGAGATGGTAAAATGCTGCAGTTTCTCTACACTCCTGCAGGTGGTGCACTCTAAATTAACCAGGATACCCAAATTACCCTGTGTGGGAGGAGCGAATTATTTGCTAATTTTGTTTAGAAATCTAAAAAATAATATTGGATTGAATATCTGTTTTTTTTTTTTTTTGTAAAATCACGGTACTTATTAAATAGAATCGCAATACGAATCGAATCGGCACCTAAATATCGTGATAAAGTTGTATCAGGTGGTCCCTGATGATTCCCATCCCTAATAGATAGATGGATAGACAGATAGAGTGAGTGCTTTATTCATTCTGATTAATAATGTGTTGTGATTTACAGCAGTGTAACAAAACAAATCAATAACAGATCCCTTGGCTATGCTTACATAGGACCCTGAGATGGTTTGGACCTCACAGTGAATTAATTATGAATGTAATTAATCTTATTAGTCGATTCAATCAATCAAATTTATTGATCAGTTTTCACTTCAGAATAGATACAAACCACAAACACTCACATTTTGCAAGACCATTACATTTGTGCATTACCGCCACCTACTGGACGGGAGTGTCGAACAAAAAAAAAATTGGCAGGGAAAAAAGTATTACTGCTTTGTATCTATCTACACCGCTTTATCCTGTATACAGGGTCATGGGGTACACCCTGGACCCATTGCACACACACAGTCACACACTACGGGCAATTTGGGAATATTCATTAGCCTAATCTGCATGTCTGCAGACTGTGGAAGGAAACCGGAGTACCTGGAGGAAACCCACCAAGCACGGGGAGAACATTGGAACTCCATGCACACAGAGATGGGAATTGAATGCATGAAATTTTGAGGCAGATTTGACGACATTCACACCTGTTCTAAATGCTGACCAATTACAAGCCAGTAGACAAGTATGCATGTTAATGCCAGGACTTACACAGTCATAGCTGATAAAGTAAGGTGGCTTACAAACCAACTAGGTGCATATTGCAACCAGCTACTGTATATTGGAGGGTGAAAATACACAAGTGTACCTGAGTACAGAGAAAAATAATAATGTGAACGCTGGATTAATCGGTTTAAATCCCCAAAACTATGGTTAAAAAAATCAAGGACTGTGTTTTTAGAAGAGTCAAGATAAGAGTCAATAAGTTTTTCTTTTCTAGTTTTGGAATGGGATGCAACAATCTGTGTTCACATCCTTTTGAGTACAATATATAGTGTATCAGTACAGTTACAAGTGCATTTGATTAGTGTAGTCTTAAAATGCAACCACATTTAAGTTTAATTATGTAAAGCAATAATGAATAAAAGTCAACTTGCATCTGATTTTTGCGGTGCAGCTGAAAGAAGAAAGGTAAGCTCTTTTTTTAATAACTATGCATGCAAATACACACATGTTTGCCTGCCAGCTGTGCTGCCAGTATGATATATAGGCTCGATTAGTGGTTTGCCGAGAAAGGAAACCAGAGCTTTCCTAATAACATGAGTTAAGTTCTCCTCCCTCACAAACGCACACACCGATCAGATTAGTATAATAATGTCCCTTACTTATGGCCATATCATCAGTCATTAACATGAGTTACTGTTTTTATATTCATCTCCTTACTATTATTTAATATATTAAATCACTTTTTAAAGAACTGATTAACCTTTTAAGGACACAATTGCACCATTCATTATTGATTAAACATGTTATGTTTTAACTACAGTACGTGTAAGCATAAATAACCACTAGCTTATTTAGAATATTTATAGATTTGTAGCCCAAAGACAGCTGTAACTGCCCTGTGATGGGTGGAGACAAAGGGAAAAATGAACTAATGAGTTTTTTCTTTATTAGAAGAGAAAACAGTTTAAAAGAGTTACGTGAGTTTCTGATGAACGGAAACATTTATGACAACAAAACAGAGATTCTTGTTTTCAAGATGTGGGCAGTTGCTTCTTTAAAAAAAAGGTTATTTTTACAGGATACAGCTGTAAATGTTCTGGAAGAGATGTTCTTTGGAAATCAGTGTTGGCCTCAGAAGTTCCACGTCTTTATGTGAATGGTCCAAAGTTTTACTTGTCCTAAAAACTGATTTGTGTCTTTTTTTAATTGCATATTGGCATTTAAATATCTAACCTGTGTTTGGCATCATTGGTGATTGGATCAGTAATTCATTGTGCTGTCAAAAAGAACAGTAATAAAACCTGTGTAAACTTACAAACTGTATAAACAAATAAATACATAAAAAAACGTTAATTAATATATAGAAGAAGAACATGATGAAGAGTGATATAGAAAAGAACAGTGGGAAGTAAAGTGAGAAAACAGAATGAAAAAAGAGGAAATAATACAAAATCTGCACAGGGTGACCCAGTGATTATGAACGGTGGGCACAACATATACTATCAGTTGAATCATTTGTATTGGAGGTTTTTTGTTTGTGCCCAGCATGACTTGACTGGATAACCTCTGTTCCCACAATGCCACTCCCTGCTCACTCTTTGTTCACTCCCTGCTCACTCCTCATGCCCTGAGGGCCGCTGTATGATCCATCACTTCCAGCATTATCTTCTCTACCCCGGTCGATAGAGGACAGCAGCATTTCCTTAAGTAAACAGACCTGTGCTAGGAATGTTAATAGAACGTGTATACGGAAGCTAATGATTTGCCCTTAATTAATTATTAAGTTGAAGGATTCTATTAAATTACTAAATATATTTGTTAATACATACTTATTTACAGCATTTAAACCAGCTTCTATGACTAAGGAACTCGTAAGTCTGCATTTTTGTGCCTTAATTGTACAAATGAGCTGTAGGTCATGTAGGATTTGATTTTAAAAAACAACAACAAAAAAAACTAAAACAAATGAAAAAAAAAAAAAAAAACTGTTGATTAATCATGGCCTTAGCAAAACTGATGGTTTGGATGCAGCTATGGACCACCGTAGAGCTTTATGGACTATTCCTACCTCATGCACCTTCAACTAGGTTTTATTAAATACACAATGAGAAATTGATTTAATGTGACCATACATTATTTGGACTTGTTCCTTACCATAGGGTTTTTTTAGTCTTCAGACCCTGGAATCAGTAAAATGATTAATTTTGGATTGACTTCGATGTGAACCAATGCAGGAGGATGACTTGAAACACAAGCTAAATGAAAATATGTATAGTTTATATTCTATGATTATGAAAAGTATATAATGTAGGCTTTCTTGGTGAAAAATTATTTAACATTGTCTCAAACTAGGTTCAGTCATTTTTCAAGCCATCCAGTTGTCCAACTTTTGCTCAGTGTAGCATGAGATGATATTTTCTGATAGTGAAGGAAAGGTTAACTAATAAACCAAAATACAAAACAGATATGATTATGTAACTTAAAGCACAGCTGTTACTAAGAATAATTCAGCCAGGACAAATGCTCTTCTAATGTTCCTCACATTGACATTTCATACTTGAAAGGATATAATGTGCTTTTTCCATTTGCATCAAAAGCATTTTCAACTAAGTGATGTAATGCACCAGAGCATGCTTCATAACACATACCAGCTAATCAATAAGGAAACTCTTTTTTCATTGATTTTTTTTTTTTTAAATCAGTTAAGTCTATGATGCAGCCCTAATGGTGGTTATGGACTGAACAGCATGACTCATGTCTTTGCAAATTGGACCCGTGTGTCATACAGGCATTCAGGCATTCTCTTTACATATGACAATGCAAAAGATGAATGCAAAAAGCACTCTTGTGTGGTTTCTTAAACATTCTTTCATTTGTTAAAAGGAACACAGCTTCTAGTTTCTGGAATTAGAGGACGTGTCTCAGGGCAATTTAAGAATAATTCTAATCCAGAATAAATTCTCATAGTCTAGTATTCCTTTTTTCCCACAATTTCACACCACTTTGCTGCCTAATGAAGCAACAATTCAGACACCATCACTGACTCAGAGTAATGAATACGATTTATAATGTAAAAGGAGAGGAGAGGCATAGAAAAGGACCAGAGAACCATGAACGTGAGAAAGAAAGACAGGCATTTAGAAAGGGGCTGGAAGTGGCAGTCTTCTACAAGCTGATCTTTTGTTTAGGGACAAACAGATGCAGAGGGCGAGAGGGAACGAAAGAGTGTGTGTGTGTTCCAGGACAAAGGGAAGGACCTGAATAGGACAGCAGCAGATATAGAAGTTTTCAAATGGACAGAGATGCCTAAAGGATAGCCTAAAAAAAGCCAAGCATTCATACAGGCTTTAACAAGGTTACACACGTGCACACACACTCAGACAACACACGCACCTCCCACGGAGATGTTCAGCTCCTAACAAATTAACAAGACTGTCTGCTCTCTACATCACAGGGCTGCTCGTCTCCCACTGTGAGGACTACGACCCTGAAGCAGCGAGAGATCAGACGCCAATGAGAATGCTCACTGACCTCGCCAGGATGGCTGGTCTGTCTTCAGTCTGGATGGGAGTGATAGGGACGCTGTGGCTGTTCTGTCTGCATGATGTACATTGCACGAAGGAAAGCCTTCCCAGGATCAAACTTGGATATAAAGGTATCCACCTACATACTGTGTGATACTTCAAAGAGACATATAGAAATAATCACTCAGAATATTTTAGTGTAGTATGGTCCTGCATGGTAGATGTGTCTCCACTGGGTTTAAACACCCATTAGTCATTTAGAAAGAAGTTTGGTGGTTTATTATTAACTTACATGTAAATATTATGCTCTGTACATAATTAATTGTACTGCTACTCATTGGACACACTGCTGTCTCTAATGTTTGTGTCCATAATAAAGTGTAGAGCTGTTATCACACATTAAAGGGACTTTCTATTTCAATTTATTATAAAAACTATTTACCAATATTATATAATATAGTAGACCCTGACCAAACACTTGACTCTTTTTGTCTCTATTCATTTAGTTTTTCAGGTTTTGGGTGTGGTGGCATTAAAAAGAGCCTCACGTTGATGTGGGTATGTGGTTAAAGGGTTTGGTATTCAAGAATTGAAAGTCTCTCATTACACCTGGCCATTTCCACGATTATTTCCTATCCATCACATAGACTTTGTCTCGTTATATGATTTCTTTCTTTCTTTCTTTCTTTCTTTCTTTCTTTCTTTCTTTTTTAACGCCATGCCAGCTTCTATGGCTGTATTCATGGCGAGAAGCATTTTTGTTATTTCAAAACTAGATAAGATGTTTAAGATTTATTTTTCTAAGAATTTTAAGACCATATTTGGATTTACTTGTTCAAAAACTTTTTTTAAAGTATCAACAGAATAAAACAAGTTCGTTAAAGGAGTAAAAGAGTTACAGTCAAATAAAATATGTTTGATGGACAACTGGGTTCTGCATGATGAACATTGTGGTGGGTTTTCTCTTGACAGTAAAAATGAGTGTGTTGCTTTTGTGTGTCCTATCCTGCATCTTGTATAGGTCACTTGATTCCAGCGATTTTTAAAAGGAAAGTGTGTCTTGATCAAATGTCAGAGTTTATTTGATATAGTTTATTATTTGAGTATTGGTCCCATTCTGATTGCCATTCATTGGGAATATTATATGATTTCCAAAATGTTTCCCAAACACAATTTGGTTTTAAATTTCATTTTGGTTAAGATACATTTTATGTGAATTTTTTGTTGCAATTTTTTGTCCAAATTGTTTCTCTATAGCTGTAACGTCTTTCAATTTTGATTAAGCTTTTAGCATTAGCTCAGGTGATCCTACACCCTTGATCTAACAGTGAGGTCTAGCCCATTTCTTTGACACCCACCCACTTACACATCCTTTAATGTAGTTAATGGGAGCAATTAAGGGGTCCGAAAACCTGTGGTGCCACTATACAAGGCGCTAAAGAAACAAAAGTCATGGTCATGGTTCATGTGAAACTTGCCACATGTTGGTCATGGATTGTTAAATTTGAGTGCATTGTAATTTTAATGATTAGTCTATTTTTATACATTTTGGCTCATTTAAGCCAAGCTTCACATTGTTTCGTGTAATCATGGTTGTATATACCAGTAAATCTCTTAATTACATTTTCTCTGTTCTCCAAAAAGGAATGATTAAAGACTTCTTTATGTTCTTTTTTCCTGCCCTTCCTTTCATTATACCCCATGTTCAGACTCTGCTGTGGCTTTGAGAGCTCTGTGAATGTGCACTATGTTTGTTTTTGCCACCAAGGGAAATAAAAGTTCAGGCTCCCTTAAAACCTGTGCCGAATGGGAACTTCGGCAGGTTAGCTTTCCTCAAAATAAAGCCACATTTCCATCAACATTAGACCAATGAAAATATGAGTGGAGGAATGCCTCGTTTATTTTTGACATTTTATAGCACGTAGAAAATATAGGTGTAACAGTTCATGGGTTGTATTTTATTTTAAATATGAGAGATTGTCTGGCAGAGCGTATACATTAAGATATAGTGCTTGTTCACAGAGGTTTGCAGAAAATGTTGACTTATAATCTGCATAAAATGTAAAATGGTTAAACATAAAGAATGGTTAAACATAAAGAAAAATATATTTAATGGTATAATGTTGAGCCACTGTGAGCCATCTGAGTAGCTTTAATGTGTCTTTACCTCAGTTCTTTAACTTTCTGGCACTGTATTAAGGAAAGAACAGCAATAGTGCATCAGTTTGTCTTGTGATAATGGTGGCAGAAAGCACTGTCTAACACGTCAATCTAGGATTTCTTGTCCTCATATACACTGGAGCATAAAACCAACATCTATTCAAGCATTGTCGCTAAACCACACCCCTTAGTCTGCTTCTACTAACATTATTATTGCCCTTAAAAATGGAATGCCTTTTTATTGCTTTCTGAAAGAAATAGACTGACAGTTTTAGTAAAATTCCCTAAAATTTTGGTCTCCTTTAATTTCGCTTGTATCCACATGAAGCTTATATTTATACGTTTGGCCGGGTCTCATCAGCACTATGGAAGCTAACTCACTGTTTTCAAATTATGAGGCTTTTATTCTAGACCTACATTAACTCCCTTTTCTCCTGCAGTTTCAAGAGTTTGGTCCGATCAGAACATATGACACTTTTCTCTCTCTCACTTTTTTTTTTAAACCACTTCAATCAAAAAAATAGTAACCTCTTTTAAACCCCTTCTGAAACTTTCTTGAGATGTCCAGCCAAAAAACAGCACAGTCACTTTTTCTTTCTAGTAAGTGCAAGAAATTAGCCATGCAGTGAGTGCCATTGGGAAGATAGTCAGGCTAAACCACACTCCCTCCACTCACACACCCAGGATACTGTAGAAGAATGGTCATATCTCAGGAAGCCTATAGCATAGAAATGAATGGTTTTCAGCATTTTGCCCAGGGAAACTGATGTATCTGTGCACAATTTCTCCAGGAAGTGCTCATCTGTCATCTTCAGCTCACCTGTCTGTATATGGGTCATCTGTCATTTAAAACTCTCTGATTTTAAGAAATCTGCAGTATACTGTAGGTCTTTGAACTTCACTTGTGGCCATAAAGTCCATGAATGAGCTAGGACTGATAAAGATATTGTTAATGATGTGGGTTAATTCATGTTAAATAGACTTTAAAAAGTTAGTTTTTCTCTATGTCTGATCTTTATAATAAAGCACTTCTAGTGTTTGGCGTTCCCAAATTGCCTGTAGTGTGTGAATGGGTGTGTGAGTGTGTGTATGTGTGTGTGCCCTGCGATGGATTGGCACCCTGGGATAGGCTCCAGGTCCCCGCGACCCTGAATACAGGATAAAGCGGTATAGAAGATGAGTGAGTGAGTGGTGATCAAATATTTTGAAAGTGCAACTGGTCAGTAATCAGTACTGATATTGTGTTTATTTTTTTGATGTTATGTCTAAAAAATGAGTTAATGTGTTTTTCCAATCCTCTGTTTGACCAACTGTCAAATTTCAATCATGGATCAAATCGTATTAAGAAAAAACTTATATATAAATAGAACTTTTTTCATATCAATCTAAATATCATATCATTAATCATATTAATAAAACAAATTGTATTAATGAATCTCCCAATTTTTTTAATTATTCCCCCTCAATTAGTCAATTAGTCTAACAGTTGTTTTTTACTGATTAATTATTTTATTAACTTGGAAAGCGGTGTTGCCAGACTAGCTGTTAGCATGTGCTGTTCCACTGAGTGACTTATCTGAAACACAACTACAGTGTTTTCTTTTTGAGACGCTTATGCTGTGTGTGTCGTCCATGCATCTGTGTGCACGCTGAGGTGAGCTATTTCACTCCAAAACAGCACCCAGAGCAGGATTTTATTAAGTGTTCCTTACACTTAAAAAATTGAAGAGAATTCATTTTAAGAATTACAAAACATCGAACGATCGGATTTTTGGGGATAAAGTCTCCCTCCACCATGCTCCAGCTAAACTGGGGACGAAAGTAAACATTGCGATCGACGCACTCAACAGAAGTCTACGTATTAACGTAATTGGCGTAATCGATTATTTTGAGACGTCAATGCAGCCCTAGTGTGCATATACAGAGCTGCATGACATATTATCTGAAACAGCCAGTCAGAGTTAATTTTCTGTAGTGTCTGATTGGTCCGTTTTGTCACATGTCCTGCTGTGCCAATCAGAGTAAGCACAGGGTTGCTATGGTAAAACGGCAAAATACAGTGCGAGCAGGTTCAGAAAAGCGAGTTTACTCTCAGGGATGACTCATGAATATGATGCTATATATTAGCTGTATGATTGTCCTTTTAGCTGCAAAATGTCATGTTTTGAGTCAAGGCTTATATTTTGTTATCTTTATTGAAAAACAAAACATAAAAAGTTCCTGATGTAAGGGAACCACTCGAGACATTTTACTATCATGATATATCAAATCATATCATATTTTCCCATCTTTATAGTTGCCTCAGCGAGCTGCTGCTGATTAGGATGCGCTTTAATAACATCTAGATTGCATCTTTCTTTAATCAGGACAACTTCATATAAAGGTCACATAAATGCACTATTTTTAAAAACATGAAAATATAAGTCTTCAAGGTCATCAAGAAGTGTCTGTTAATGTGTCCTTTTTCAGCCACATGATTTCAGTGTTATTAGCATTAAATGAACTGCGTCTGAGCAGCCTATGAGGAAGTGCATTTTCCCAGCCAATCAGAGCACAGGGACCAGAAATGCATGTCTAATGAACAAAAAAAAGGACAAGTGTAATGACAATGACATTATCTTTTTTTTTTTTTTTGGGGGGGTAAGGGGGATTTCCCCCCGATTTTCTCCCTATTTTAGTCGTGTCCAATTCCTCCCCTTCACTAGGGGGCTCCCACATTAAGGCTACTACTACCAGTCAGTCGGGACTAAGACGCGTTTCCTCCGAACCACGTAACGCCAGCCGACCGCATCTTTTTCGAACTGCTCGCTCACGCACCGTTGGGGGCAGCGTAACACACTCGGAGGACAGCGCTATCCGCTCCTTTCACTTGCATGAGCTCACTGATGCCCCCGATTGGCTGTAGAGCCGTGATTAATGTGGGAGCACTAAGTACCTCTCATCCCTCCCCTGTGAGAGAGCTCGGCCAATCAGCTCTCTCTAGACCTCCGGCAGTGAGAAACGAACTTGCGATCTCCGGATGATAGGGCGAGCATTTTACCACTGCGCCACTCGGAGGCCTAGCAATGACATTCTCAATATTTAGCAATCTCTTCTTCACAGAGAAAGGCAGTGCTGGGCAGAACTGTGTAAAGTTGAGCTGAATTAGGCTATTCTGAGTATTGAGCTGGAGGGACGGTCTCTTGGTATACTGTATGAGATCACAATAGAGAGAAAATCAGATTTTCTTGTTTAAGCTCTGGCTAATACAAAAATGGTTAAACAGCAGCGAATGTTTTGTTCTCATGTTTGGAGAACAAATAGTGATTTTTTTGA
This sequence comes from Heterobranchus longifilis, assembly GCA_028570985.1. NCBI lineage: Eukaryota > Metazoa > Chordata > Actinopteri > Siluriformes > Clariidae > Heterobranchus > Heterobranchus longifilis. The sequence goes on from JAOVVB010000049.1 coordinate 17,644,653, forward strand.
CTCATCTGAATGTCTAAATATGTTTAAAAAGTTAAGAGTTTTGCATAAGCAATGATTCAACCTCAACTATTCGTCTGATTAAAAATATCATTATAATATTAAATTTGTCTCTTTATTCCAATTTTCATGAAATACTTTTGAAGTGGATATTCAGACAGATTTAGCAGTTGGTAATCCACACAAATGAGGCTCTGGATTGCGGATCGGAGGGCTCAGGGTTCAAACAGTACTGCGTCGCCACTTAACCTAACTGCTGAAATATATACCCAGCCTCTGAGATTCAATTCTGGTCCCAAGCCTGGGAAAATTGTGTGGGTTCGCAACAAGAAGGGCACTTGGCATGATCTTGTGGCTCAAATGATCCAATGTGGTGACCCCTAGAATATAAAGGACAAAGCACAAGAAAAAAAAATCAGACAATGCATTTAAGTTAACTTGTCATAACTTTCTTACCAGTTTTAGGGCTGGAATATTAATATACAGTAGCTGTGCTTTGCTAACATTTTTTAATTATTTATAAAAATATTCATTTTACAAACTTTTGGAGTTCTTGTTTGTCCAACTATATGAAGTCAAAAGTTGAATTTAATGGAAATCTATAAGACAGAATTTCATATTAATTTAATTGTGATGTCTCATTATAACCCGTTACCTGATGTAAATATAATAATAATTAAGTAAACAGTTTGTTTAAATCAGTCAACAGCCTCTGATCAGCCCTTTTCTCCAAGCTCTGCGAGTGAATTAGTCTCAAAACCCACTCATTATACACACTTACACCAGTCTCAAAAACCCATGTTTTGGAACTCGCCTGCATCAGAAGCTGCGTGTAACTGATCAGCCGCTTGCAACTGAACAGCAGGCACTCATATTTAAGTTGAGTTTGATGATACTTGCCAAAGGTCAATGTAAATTAAATCAGCACCTAGGTATCGTGATAATATCATATCGGGTGTTCACTGGCGATTCCCATCCCCAGTCAATGAAAGTATTGAGGTATAAAAAGCTTCAAACACTAAATAGGAAAACCGCTATTGTGAGGCCTGAAACAGAAATTAGTGTAATTTAATAGAGCTGGTGGTGGAGAAATACAAACATAGCCTGAAAAAAAAACTTCTACAAAGACAGAAAAAACTATAACCAACAGTAGGGACTTGTGAGGTCAAGGCCAATGGAATAAGTTGACATTTGTTAAACATGCCATTTAGATTGCTCGATTGTTAATATCTTAGCACACACATTTGAACACTTGTGATAATGAAGTGACATCTGCAAACCCTGTTTAGTTGACTTCAGAAGGGTATGCAAACTTCTGCATTTAACTGTGAGGAGATTAGGACATTCTTATATATATAATGTGTGTGTGTGTATATACACATAAAATATAAAACTATTTATAATTCAAGTATAATAGATTTTCATTAGTGTCAGTAATGATGAATAAAATTTGCTGTGCCATACACCTCCTCATTTGATCAGGTGATTGGAATCAAGCACCAGTTTAGCAGCTTTTTACAGAAGGACCTGATGTGATCAGATGGAATTGGAAGAGAAGGAAAGAGAGTAGAATCAAGACAGATTGGGTTTCTTTGTGATGGTTTTAACTTTGGAGCAGTTTTGTCCTTGGATTGTTTTGGTAAAGATGAATAATGTGTCGAGTGATCTTACTCCAAACACGTGTCTGTGTGTGTGACTAATGAGAAGCTGATTTATTTGCTGAAACGGCGGATGCGGCTGGATCTGTTTGGAGTGTGAAAAAAGCTGAACTCGGAATGAACTCTCAGCACTCGCCTCAAAAGGGAATCTGTTGATCGGCATGCGGTTTATTGGTTCAAGGCTTTGATATTTATCTTTAAGCTTAATTTTAGTAGACCGTTCGTCTGTAGTCGTAAAGCCATTTCTCTCTCCCTTACTCCTCTCTTTCTCAGTATTATCAGAAAGCTGAAAAAGATACCAGCGTTTACATGATCGGATTTAACAGTGTGTGTACATGAAACATCAAAGCTTAAAAGCCTGCCTGTGTGCTTGTGTGTGTGTGTTTTTAGTGCTCAGTGAATCAGGGGGTGAGTCCTTGCTCTACTCTGACCAGTAGTACAGCGTCTGCGTGTACAGACAGCCCGTGCTCCACTCTGAACAGCAGCTCCACTCGTCCCAATGCCAGCCAGCGCAGCCCCAGCGGCACGATCACCAGCCCCAGCTCCACGCTAGAGAGCAAGGACAGCGGCATTATAGGTATCTCACTCCTTCTTCTCACATACACACACATTATTATTCTTTCAACCACTGCAGCTCTGCAGCACCATTATCTGCTCTCAGCTTCATTCAAGAATAATGTTTTACACACACACACACACACACACACACACACAGAGTTCTTCTGTGGCAGTTCTCAGCTACATTCACAAATTCTATTAGGACACACTGAGATTCACACCCTGTATACGAGGTATCATTGTTCTTTCCTGAGTTACTGTATTATACAGTACATGAATATGGCATCAGTCTTTTATTCGCTGTCTGTTGTTGTTGCAAGATGGTGATCCATGGTACTTCTGCTGTAAGGCTTTTTTCTGAATGGTGCATGCCTGATCAAAAGATTTAATGTATAGGTTTTTTTCTTAATTATACTCCAAGGCAGCTGAAGCTGAGCTGCTCTCAGGTATCTGTTATTGCTTTGTGGAATGGAAAATGTCATTCAAAAGTAATTTCTGATTTATTATGTGATAGAATATGTTTACAGCTCTATAGCTAGAACAGGCTTGTGTGTGTCATGATTTATTTATTTTTTTTACTTGTTGAAATACTAGAACTGTGGTTTGATTTTTAGTCACATTTTTATTTCTTGCGAATGCATATACACATTGAAAGCAAGTGAAATATGTTTATAGTGGGTTTTTATTTCCATAAATCACTCTGTCAGATCTAAGTGAGCAGCGTTCCTGTTTATCACATCTGCCGAGTGACAAAACATGCTTCTGCTAATAACCACAAAAACTAAATTGCAACTATTCTGGAGTACCACTTACGGCTTTAGCAATAATCGCAATAATGTTACAGTTGTGCAGTGAGTGGAAAAAAACAAAACAATAAAGCATTAATTAAATCTTTGTGGAGTGAAATATAATGAGAGGGGGAAAAGATAAAGGGTTTAATGCTGTTTAAGGAAGGGGGGAGAATATACTGTTTGGAATATATATTTTTTCCCCCTTTACAGGGTGATGTGGGCTTTTTTTCCGCTCTATAATGAAAAGCTGAACTCATCTCCCAAGATTAAAGTTTTTTCCCCTTAGAGTGGGTGATTCTGCATAGCAGCAAGGACTTTCTCAAGGACTGCACACATCCACTTATTATTTATTAGGAAAGGTCTTTACAGCATGTTGTATTTGTTTGCAGCATGGAGACACGCTTTTATATGAATGTCTATAACAAAATATACCAGTTTGCAATTCAATTTAACTATTTGTTTAATACATGTTACATATGGAAATATGTCGCATTTTAAAAGATGCATTAATATAGAATTTCTTTCCCCTTTCAAGCCTTGAGCTTTTTATTTTGTTGCTGGCATGATTCTTTTCTTTTCTTTTTTTGTCCTTAACAAGTGCTGCAGTGTGTGTTTGAAGTAGGAAATCCTCAATGTCATTTTTATGAAACCAGACACACTGATGTATAAGCTATTGTATGAGAGTATAAGACAGGAAACGATTGCTCCCTGTATTTAAAGAGTATCTCAGATTTTTTGGCAGGTCTGTGTTTTCCAGCTTTCTAGGCTATCTGAAACAACTGGAAAAGATTATGGGGTTTATTTTTATGTTCTTCCTTTTTACAAGGCTTCTAGTCTGTTCTGATAAATGGACATTTGAAATAATGACATGTCTAACTGCACTGGGTTTTAATTTGAGTTTGTTCTTTGGTTTCTGTCATCCTAAATGGACACATTGTCATTCTGCATCATTGTGGTTTATGATGCATTAACCTCAGACATTTTATATGATTTACGTACAACACAATTGTTTTTTGTCGGTAATTGAATGCTTTATTCAAAAGCACCAAGGATATGGTATAGAATTACTATTTGTAACTGTGACTTTATAAACTGTACACTGTGTACCTGCTGGGGTGGTAAGAATCACCTGGATGCCATCATCTTCTGACAGTCACAAAGTGATGTGTGACAGTATTCACAATGAATGCTGCTGTCATACATGCATTTTTCCACATGCATTTTTTTTTTTGAGCTCTTACTGGTTGGAGCTGTCTCAGAATGTTGTCTGACTTTGGATATAAAAAAATCTACACACCTCTGTTAAAATGGCAGGTTTTTGTAAAGTAAAAGCTTGGCACTAAGATAAATAATGTCAGGTCTTTCCCGAGCTTTAACATGAAACTGCGTAGTGTACAATTAAAGCAACTATCACAATTTTCAATTCAATACAATGTTTTCTGTATGGGACTTTTGACAGTGCTCATTGGCGCAATGTAGCCTCATAGAATAAACTTTTAGGGTATAAATTAGACTATATAGACTATAACTATCAGTTTGTACTTGAAGAGCAGGCCGAGGGCGATGGTGGCAATCAGAAACTCACTGCGATTGCAATAGGAAGAAACCTTGAGAGGAACCTGACTCAACAGGGAACCTCATTTGGGTGATGGAGAATTTCCTGTGTTTCTAAGTGCTTTTCATGTATATATCTTTGGGAGAACTTTCAGAACTATTGAAAACTTTTTGGGGCAAAAAGAACAATCAAAAACTTAAGGTACAATAACCTAGTTGCATAAGTGTCCACAGTCCTAAACTAATACTCCTTTTCTATGGATATGTTTTATCCTGACTTGGCAATATTTTCCCATGAGTTTTTTGTAGATCCATCAAATTGTGAGGACATTTCATGTGCACCGCCCATTTCAGGTAACCGCACAGATTTTAGTTGGATTGGTCAGGGCTTTTGCTAGGCCATTCAATGACATGAATCTTTTTTGGTTAACATTCCTTTGTTAATTTGCAATTAGGGTTTGGGACATTTGCATGCTTAAAGCTGAAATTATTTTTCATATTCAGCTTGCTAGTGGACATTTTTGTTTGTTTTAGACTAAAATCACTTTGTATCTGTAGCTATTCATGATTCATTTTACTTATGTATAACTACAAAAAAATCTCCAGTTCTGGCTGAACAGCAGAAACCCTAAAACACGATGCTTCTACCACCATACTTCATCATGGTTCTTTTGGTCATGTGCTTTTATTTTGCATCAAACATACCTGTTTATAATTATAGAATTATTATAATTTTGGAGCTTTGACTTATCAGACCTTGACACATTTTGCCTTGTGGGTTAAAATGATTAAGTACATCAAAGTGATAAATGTATGTTTGAGAATTGCCCACTCAGCCCTGTAGCCCAGACATGTAAATAATACGAGAGATTGTTGACACATTCGGAGAGTGAACAATACTGAATGGATCTTTTCCAATTTCTCACCTGATTGATATCTTTCAATACAAACAAGATACTGTTTGTGATTTGTACTTTTTAGGCTTTTGATCATGCTTTCAAGTGATCTGATGAAAACAAGATGATGTCAAAAATATGTATAGTTCAGTAATATCAATAGTATGTTCAGAAATCATGGGTTTACTAAAAGGTACAATAAGATACATTTGAACATGCAACTTAAATTAAACCCCCCACCAGAGTGCAAAGAGTCTTTTTCCTAAAATATTTTTTAGCTGGTAAAGCTTTCAGGAAACCTATTTGAGCTCAGCATCTCGTTTAGACATTGAACGGGAATTGTAGCACACACACATGCACCTTTTTATAAAGAGTGTAATATGTTTGAGCAGCCAAAGATTTGCCCCTGGATTGATCCCCCCCCCCCCACACACATTTCCCTCAAAGTGGATTGTACCACTGTATTATCACTGTAGGTATATAGTTATCCTAATAAGATATATTCAGATGTTAAGAAGGAAAGAGTTTATTGTGTAATTCAGCAATTTGTTCATCCATTTGCAATGCCATCAAATGGAAATAGCAAGCTTTTTGGAGCTTGTTTTTCACTCATTTGCAGACAGCATTACTTATGTGCTCTTTCCTGTACAGCTACCATCACTAGCTCTTCTGAGAATGACGGGTCCAGTCTGGAGTGGAGTAGAGAAGGCAGTGTGAGGATTACCGGGCATCATGTACTGGCGCCACCCACCATGCGCACAGAAACCTGCTCTCCTGTGGCCGAGGAAGAAGTGCCCACTTCCTACTCGGAGGCCTCTGGGGCTATCAGAAATGCAGCCACGGCAACAGCGGGGGCTATGGCTTCAGGATTTAATGCTGAAGGACCGGTCTACTATCCAACACAGAACTCCTCCAGCCTTATGATGCCCAGACCCAACTCGGTGGCAGGTACAGTGTGAAGCTTTTGTTTTTATTTTCTGTTCACTTTTTCATTATTAATAATGCTTGTTTTTGTGCAATACCATATCAGTGATATTAATGAAGTGGTGCTGCTTGTGCAGTTTGTGTGTTGCTTTTTCCATCACTTATTAATTTTTGAGTCTGTCGATTCTGTGATTGGACTTGAGGCTTTTGCCAAAAATACACAGAACATATACAGAGCTAATTGATTCGGGGGGGGGGGGGGGTAAATCAGAAACTTGTTTTCCTTTATAAAGTTGTGGGCATCTTGTGAACTGTGAGTTAGTAACACTCTCTACTGTTAGTGACCTTATTTGAGACTTGAGATAGTTCAGAGTGAGATAGAAGAAGAGTACTCAAGTTTTAAGAAGCATAGGGAGCAAATGAGCAAGAAAGTTCTGTGGTTTCATGTTTGTGTGCTTGAGAGAGAGTTGGAGAAATAGAACATGATGCATTCTGTCTAGGATATTCTAGTCACCTTTGTTAGTTTTTGTGCTGAGCTTACAGAGCCACACAGACTTTTCCTGAAATACATGTAATCTGGTTAAGACTCTGTAGGTTCTTTGTCTGATACTACCAGTGAAAATGGCATGAATGCTACTTCATTTTGTTTGCTCTGACATGACAGTACATTAAGCAATGCGTTATTCACATAACAGACATTAAAAGAAAGCATGTGGCAGTGCAGCAATTTTACAGCTTATTGTAAAAAAATTAAATTAGTGGGGGGAAAAAATATTGCATCCAAAACTCATGTTGTTGGGAGATGGAAATACAGTAGGAGGGAAATTATCACTGTACTGAGACATTTTCCTGCTGGAGAGTCTGACTGGTGGTAATTAATTAAAGGGGACAGTTAAAATTGACTTGAGTGTCCTGTGTATGCGTGTTCGTGCATGTGTATTAGACTGAAGAAAACCGTATTCATGTGAGTGTTTTTATATGAGTGTTTACTGAGTCGCGTTTACTTTGCACGCTGTTCGTCTTTAGTGTCTTTAGCATTACTCTTTACTGTGCATTTTACAGATTCATAACCCACGCTGCACTGCCTCTGAACTGCAGACTCTGCAGCGTCCACATACTCACTCACACTGACAGCTTTCTCTCTTCTAGACATTAACTCCTATCTCAATTTCACTCACTCATTTGCACACACAATAACATCTCTCTCTCTCTCTCTCTCTCTTTCACTAACACACACATACACACACAGTAACACACCTCGCACAAATAATCTATCTCTGGGCCAAAAAATAATAGCCTTGTCCTCTGAGCCATATCACCATGTGAGATGTCTCTGCTTCAGGTCCTGTCTGGATGATGTCATCTTTAGAGGCAAGAGAGTCACATCTTTGAATCTGTTTACAGGTGACTTTGGTGCCCTTAAAAAACAGTCACGTTCAAAAGTTAGTACCCCCTCTTTTTTTGTTTAAAAACATAATAAAAATCATCTGATCGTTCCGATTGTCAGTAATAGGCAAATACAACCTCAGATGAACAACATATGTCTTTCTTTAACAAAAATGAAGCCAAAAAGAAAAAAAAAAAAAAGATTAAGTAACCACATTATTCAACAGCTTGTAGATCCACCTTTAGCAGCAACTTGAAGGCATAATTTCCTTTATGACTTCATCAGTCTCTCACATTGTCATGGAGGAATTTTGGCCTATTCTTCTTTGCAACATTGCTTCAGTTTATTGGATTTTTGGGCATTCGATTATGCACAGCTCTCTTAAGGTCCCGCCACATAGTTTCAATTGCATTAATTGCACTGGCACTGGATTGCACTGGACTTTGACTAGGCCATTCTAAAACCTTGATTTTGGTCCTGTTGCATGTTCAATTTTGATCAAGCTTTAGCTGTCCTCAAGTTTACCTCTAAAATACTTTGGTATACAGAGGAGTTCATGGTCAACTGAATGACTGCAAGATCCCAGGTCCTGTGACTGCAAAACAAACCCAAATCATCACCCCTCCACCACTGTGCTTGACAGTTGGCATGAGTTTCTGCTTAAATGCTGTTTAATGCCCAGTGCCGACAACATGGCACTTGGCATTAAGGCCATACATCACTGCTTTGGTCTCATCTGTTCATAGGACATTGTTCCAGAAACCTTGTGCTTTGTTCAGATACATTTTTTCTGAACCTCAGTCATGCTTCCATGTTCATTTTAGACAGAAGAGGCTTTCTCCTGGCGACCCTTCTAAGCAAACCATACTCGTTCAGTCCTTTTCTAATTGTGCTGTCATGGACTTTCAAATTTAAATTCTTAGTGAAGCCTATAGGGTCTGAGACATAGCTTTTTGTTTTTTTGCATTTGTCTGAGCATTGCATCGTCTGACCCAGTGGTGAATGTGCTGGGATGTCCACAACTGGAGAGATTGGCAACTGTCAATGTTGAATGCTTTTTACTGATTAATTAATCTCTAATAAAGATTGGTTCTCTAAGACCATTGCTTATGTCATTCCCTTTTGTCTTAACACATACTGAATCCTCCAGGAAAGACCAACAAACTGCCAAAGCGTCTGCTTTTATAGAGGTCTGCACACCTACTGATGATCAGTTAATTAAGGGCTGATGATTAGCAGATGGGGTCTTCGTGGATCGGACTTGTTTGTCTGGTGCATCCCATTGGTGCTCGATCAGATTGATATCTGGGGAGTTTGGAGGTGGGACGGTGGTCTGTGGCTGGGCCTCGTACGTGATGAGTTCTGGTGCCTTTTTGTCGTGGCCAGCATTGACACCTGGCCTTTGGTCCCTGTGAGTATAGGTAAACCTTGTGTGCCCATGATCCTGTCACGAGTTTAGTGGTGTATACAGTAGGTGATTGATGTTATAGTTGATCAGTGTATAGTTTATGTACTCACAGAAGTACAGTGTGAGCCGTTTTACAATATTTTATCTGTGCACTGTTATTCTTTATTTTGGGGCCTACTTGTTTATTATAGGATAGCTTAAATACATAAATCCTTAAATAAAGGAGCAGGAAATTATTTTGGTTAGATTATGTTTTTAAAACTATTTAGTTGTGATGAGATGTCATTACTTTAATCATTTGGTAATCCGACTGTCAGCTTTTAAAGTAAGTATCGTAACATACCACATTGTCTTGCTCTTTACATACTGTTCATATACTTGTTCAGTAGAGCTGATCATTAAGTGAGAATGTGAGAGTAATGAGCTGCAGTGTGTAACACAGACAGAGTCACATACATGGCCTAATACAACTACTCTGAAATTCATGTGAGGTTTCACACTCACTTGAGCTCTGTAGTTTCAGTCTGGCACCCTTGCCATTTAAACCATTTGTGCATGTCCAAGCTGCCAGAATTGATTTACTGGGGGGGAAACATTTTGACTAATAACATGACAGCATCCGTGGCATCCGCAAACGCAGCAGCTTAGCTTTTTGATGGCTAAGTGGATTAATATACTAATAAATGTTACACAAAATTCCTGAAAAAATCATTCTTATACCTCATTCCACACAGTGATATAAATTGAAATGAAAGGAATTGTTTAATGTATTTATTGACTTGTGGAATGCAAAGCTGTTTTGTAATTTTGATTGTAAATTTGATTTTTTTTTAAATGTTGCTTACAAAGCTGCAGAATTGACTGACCAAGTTTTTAAACTAAATTCTACTATACTCTCAACAGAGAGCAGCGGCTGAGCTTAGCAAAAAAGGAGCACATTTTATTTTAGCATTAGAGCCATACACACAGCTATACCTGTCACTCAGCCATCTTAGCACTGCTCCGTGTTCAAACAAACAAACAAGCAAAAGTGTGTTTATATCCAGGACAGTGACGGAGTTATTCCTGCAGTTTTTCAATATGGTAATATTTTTGCTGGAAAGTTATTCATGTTAAAAATAAGAGATCATTTAACCTAGAAGGAGGAGAGAGAGAGAGTGAGGGATAAGATACTGTACTTGGCATAGTATAAATGAGTGAGCAGGGTAAAGCAGCAGAGGACAGATTGAGTTTAGTTTTCTGTTTTCCATCAGACACTAAAAAATGGCTTCGTAAAATATGCTGGACAGCAATGATGAAGTGGCGATGGCTGAAAAAAAATGGTGCATACTATACAGTAGGTGCTGCAATTCAAAATGCATAGATTAGGTGTGATCATCTAGTCTAATGTCCTAATTAAAGGGTCATTGTTTGTATACAGTTGTGGTCAGGGGGTTATATACACTCTGCATGACTTACATGACTTAGATTATTTATTGATTTGGGATGAAAATTCTGAAATGTCGTTTAGTTGCCCATCCCAAAACCTCCAAATTTCCTGTTATCTTTAATGATTACAGCTAGTACCTTCTCTGTGTCAACAAAAAAGGTTTGTTTGACAGCATTTATTGAATTGACCAACACACAATACAATGGGAAAGTCCAAGGAGCTCAATACAGAACTGAGAATGAGGATGGTATTTCTGGCCACTTCATGACCTTAATGTGCTTCTTCTTGAGCCACTCCTTTGTTGCCTTGGCGGTATGTTTTGGATTATTGTCATCCTGGAAGACCCATAAACAACCCATCTTCAGGAGATTCTCATCCAAGATTTTACAATACATGGCCAAGTCCTTTGGCACCTCGATGCGTCAAAGTCAACCTAAGAAACAGCCCCAAAGCATGATGTTTCCAACTCTGTCCTTGCATGTAGGGATGTGGTGTTTTTATGGTTATAGTCCGAAATTTTAATTCCACCAAAAACGACAAGTCAAATTGATGCCAAAGAGCACAATTTTGGTCACATCTGACCACAGCACTTTCTCCCAATTCTTCTCTTGTTTATTGGCAAAATTGTGCATGAAGACATGTACATGTGCCTTCTTGAAGGGGGGAACCTGAAGGATTTCAATCCATGGCGGTGTATTGTGTTACTACCAATGGTTTGTTTGATGACTGTGGTCCCAACAGCCTTGAGATCATTCACAAGCTTCTTCTGTGTAGTTCTGGGATGATCTCTTCACTTTTCTCATGCGTTAACATGCGTTCTTATCTTTACCCCTTGAGCTCCACACCGACGATTGATGGTTACTTTGTATTTCTTCCATTTGTGAATAATCGCTCCAACAGTTGTTTCCTTCTCACCAAGCTTCTAGCAGATGGTCTTGTAGCCCATTCCAGCCTTTTGCAGGTCTCTAACATCCTT
>JAOVVB010000049.1:17656330-17679555 GCA_028570985.1 Heterobranchus longifilis
ACTAGATACTATTCTCTCTCTCTCTCTCTCTCTTTCTCTCTCTCTCTCTCTCTCTCAAAACCGTGCGTGTGTGCGTGCGCACTCCTCAGTAGCGACTCTTGCTCTTGCTGCAGCTTCAGAGTCACCAGTTGAATGCGAGAGGGTGAGTGTGTGAGTAGATATGGAGGATTTTGAACAGCGAGGTGGAGAGCTGGCTCGTCCGCCCTGCTGTTAAGAATGACGATGCTCCAGCCACATCCTCTGTATTTGTGTTTGGGGAGCAGACTCTCGTCTCCACGTCGGTCTTTATGACCGGCACCACTCTGTAAGTATGCACTGCTCCGGTGTGTTCAGACTCTGCACAAGGAATTAACAGTGTCAGAAGCGCAGGGAGTTTGCTGTAGAAGAGTTGCTGGCCGTAAAAATTTAGCTGAGAAAAGCAGGTTGCTTTTTGTGCTCTGATTAAAACAAATGTAGCATGTGATTCTATATAGTACTTTTTTAAAATGACTGCTTGAGAACTGTTACTGAATCACCGTTTTCATGTTGAAGAGTCATGTTTTGCGGTCGTTAGGCTCATTATGTCTGATCTCTCTCTTTATTTAATTTCTACCTGACCTCTTTATGGAGGTCATTCTAGTTCAAACAGCATTGTTTTGTTTTTACTTCATTAATGAATTAACTTATTTATTGATTAAGCAGGACGTGGGTGTGAGTGTATATATATATGTTTCTGTATGCACGCTATGACTGACATGGCTCTTTGCACAGTTAGTGGGTTGCTCCGTCTGTCATCATCGCTCTCCATGAATTGCATTATCTATGATGTAATTCCCTCCCCCCACCTCCCCCACGTTTCCCATTTTCATTAGTTAAATGGTTTACTAGCTCTAATGCATATCTTTCTCTCCTTGGGTGTCTTTTGGTATCTGGTGGTTCCTACAGGTGCTCACTGAGTGTATACTGAATCATGTCAGTGTATTAGCCAGGTAGTGTGCCGTGGTGTGCTACAGTAGCTATTAAGGACTGTCATTTTGTGTTGGATTTAGTCTTGATTCACTGGTGTAGTAGGTATTGAAATGGCACAGGATTAACTGAGGCAGATGACGTTCTTAGGCTCATTGATTGCCCAAAATGTGTCTGTTCATTTGATATATCTATAAATGCTTTTAACTATTAACCTTATTCTGCACACCATTATTTCATTATCTAATAAGATGGCCTTGTGAAGCGTTTTTTTGTTTAAATTACTGACAAATAATTCAACTTCCTTAAAGTTTTGGCAATTATAATACACAACCCTTGAATCTTTTTAAAGTTTATCGATTCCCAGATGTATTTTGTTTCACGTAATTAATTTTTTAATTAATGTTTTGCGATCAGTATGGCTGTAGAGGCAGGCTATGCTTCAGGCCTTGTTCCATTAGAAAGATACTAAACCAGGTCATCTGTACCAAGGAGGCGACTATGAGCTGCTTAACCTGACCATAGACTTTACACTGTGTTGGGACAAAACACAGCATCCCTATCACATCCTGCTGTCTTGAGAAGTCATGTTTATTGGCCAAGTATGAACACAAGGAATATCACTGGAGTTTTCAGTAACTCTCACAGCCATACACACAGGATGTAATGTGGCAAGAATGTAAACAGCTAACAAAAAACAACAGTTTGGTAGCAGTGAAGTAACTCACTTGGCAAGAATGAGTGTAAAGTGTAAAATACAGTACCCATGCGAAGTACATAAAGGTGTTGTAAAGATGCTGTTCAAATCAATGTACAGTATATAGATACTTAAAAAACGTAAATAGTTTTGGATGATCACAGGAATGTTTTATAATGTATTTTATTATTGCTGTAAGGTTATAAATGTCATATTGCTGTGCATTTGTTTGCCAGTATGCCACACGTTTCTGTTAAAATGAATTCCTTCTTTCTTTTTTCTTTTTCACCTACACATTTTTAGGATGTGTCCAAAGATTTATTTAGTTTCAGCTAAAATGAAGAGCTTGTTTCAAACCCACTGCAAGACTGAAAATAAGCTCAGTAGATAAATAAGATCAGTAGTAAGGAAAATTTGGTAAAAAATGGTAACAACATCAATTTTAACACAAGCTTCATTCAAGATCTCCCCCCCCCAGGTTACTTTTTTGCTACTTTCCCTGGTCTGATATCTGCTAAGCTAATTAGTCTTTATTCCTACATTCAGATACCACAGATGTTCACGTGTTTCTTGGGTCCTGAAAACACACCTGTCACATAAATTTCAGAAATGTAGCTATTAGATATTTAGCTGTACTGGTTATAAGTTAGAGGAATATGTACTGCATTTGTAAAAAGCAGTGTTTGATGCATCTTTCTTTAAAGTTCAAAAAATGTACATTTTCTAAATTTAGTTTTTTCCAACATATCGCTAAATATTTTAAAAAAAAATTGGACAGTGAGTGTCGGTCCCAGCACAGCACTATTTCCGTGTTAGATGACAATAATATGAGAAGATATTTCATTTCATAACATCATCAGGGATCAATGAAGTGTTTTTTTTTTTTTTTTTTTTATTCAGCATGTTCTGGGGTGCACAGAGGAATATAAATGTAATATTGCCTTTATGAGATTAGAGCAGATGTAGTACAGTAATAGTTTGTTTTCCCAAGCTCTAGAGTTTGGTGGATGTTGTTCAGATGTCAGCGTGACTGTACACACACTGTGGTTGGTGTTTCTGAGACCTGCTCTGGGAGTGTGACTAGGCCATTGCTAGTGTCCTCTCCCACCTTTGGGGAAGAGGTGTGATAGTCTAATATGTGGAGGATAGTATGCATAGTGTACAATGTGCTGTTTTGGTAATCCTACCAGCATGTTTATTCATTCAAGGTCTCTCTTCTGTGCTCTGTTTCTGTGTAATGATGCTTCTTTATGCGTCACGTCTTGGCATTTTCAGAACAAGGGTTCTGGATCCCTATATCTCCCTCTTTAGCACCTGTCAGTTCTGCCAGTTTCTTTCTCGTAGTGATTTTTCTTTGCTATTTTACTTCAGTGCTTGTCTTTCCTGTAGTATTATCTTCATGTCCTTTGAGAGCTTGTACTGAAACCTTCTGATGAACTTTGATCCCTGACAAAGTCTGTTAGTATTGCTAGTAATGTGAAATATTCAAGCACAGTTTTACTAGGTCCACTAGTTTATGCCAAGGTTTACTAGATGGAGCAATCTAAACCAATTGGTAAAGCTTACAATACCTTTCATTTCATTTCAGCAGGAATCCTTAAAAATATAGATTTGACAGCAGTTTCAGATCTTCAGATTTCTTTTGCTGTATGTTTAGAATGTTTTCAATGCTGCTAAATGATAACGTTGGTGCTTGATAAAAAATAGCATGGATGACACAGCTGTTGCTCATCTGATCGATTGAATTGTCTCTATCTCACGGCCTCTCTTCCACCTCTAGCAACCAGTTCTACTAAACTGGAAGACCTGAGTTATCTTGATGAACAGCGTAACACACCACTGCGCACCTCCATACGCATGCCGTGGCACAACACAGGAGGAAGGCCACCCTACGACAAAGGTACCCTCATTCTCTTTCTCAAACATATCTAGTTAATTAGCAACCGCAGGCAAGAGGTGGCCTCATACTTGCCACGCTAAAAAAAACATACATGCTTCCATTGATTGTGATTACAATGCAGTCCTACTCTAGGATCAAGGGAATTTGAGCTGTTTCTTTCAGCAATCAGGATAAAATGCCAACAGGATATTCCAGCACCTGCCATGATTATAGTCTTTAATTTGATCTAAGGAAGAAAATGAAAATTGAAATGAGATGTTTCATCACAGCACATAGTTGAACTTAAGCCTGCCATTGTGCTCAGAGTGGTAGGATGTCGTTGGCGGAAACATTTTCTGGAAGGTCAGTGTCTGGTTGTTGCACATGACGTTGAGTTTGAGCTGGGGAAGTCCAGTGCCTCAAAAATGCAAGTTTAAACCACTAAGCATTCGAATCCTTTTCAAATTAACCCTTTTCTTCTTTTTCGTTTTCTGTATGTAGAGCAAAGTGGCAAATGTACACACTGAACGCAGTACAAAAGAAGATTTTGCAATACTCTGTCATGTACAGTAACTGCTCTGATTGCAGACTTTACAAATAGACCTTTGCTCGTCACACCCACTCATTTAGGAGGTGGTATCATACTTACTTACATACTACACTAAAAGCATACATGCCTCCATACATGCAGTCCATTTACAGTGTCACTAGTTTCCACAAAAAGTTATTATAATGGAATGACACATAGTGAGCTAGTTAGACTCATGCTAGTTAGGTACTTGTGTGCATTTATACAAACTAAGGAAAATAAACAAGTACATACATTCCTGTGAGCTGTACTGTATGACTGTTAAGCGTGATCAGATTGATGGGCTGCTGATCAGAATCGGCCAATAATCTCTTCATTTTTACAGATTGGTTGTCTCTCAACTGGCCGATCACATAACCTATACTATTGTGATGATGCAAAATATATGAATTGACAGCCATATCAACATGCCATCTGTTTCCTAAAAATGCAGAAAATCTGATATTTGTAAAGAAGTGTCTAACGAATAGTCTTGATTGGCTCACCAAATACAAAGTGACTGATGTCTGTGTTTATTTAAGAAGGTGATGAAGTGTTTCGATTTGTTTATTATTCCATGTGTTATAACGAGTGAGTA
The DNA here is from genome assembly GCA_028570985.1 of Heterobranchus longifilis. Lineage (NCBI taxonomy): Eukaryota > Metazoa > Chordata > Actinopteri > Siluriformes > Clariidae > Heterobranchus > Heterobranchus longifilis. Next base: position 17,661,018 of record JAOVVB010000049.1, read on the forward strand.
CAGCAGGACAGTCACATTTTTGATAACCATTTCAGCATTTGTGAAATTTTGCTCGTTAGTTGAGCATAGCCTATTCTATTTAAGTTTCGGTTTCTTAATAATCCATGCGAAATAATAAGAAAATGGGATATGTTTCAATGTTACTCTCCAATAATTAAAGGTTTCAAATGTATTATCTTTCTCAGATATTAATTGTATTTATGCACCGTTTTTTAGTTTTTTAGAACAGTAATAAATAAATAATACTACACAATAAGTAGAACACTTTAAATGGCACATGCACACACCTGTGATCTACAATCTGTATTGGTATCATGTTGATTCAAAATTTCTGTGATCAGTGATTGGCCCCAAACACCCTGATCAGCACACCACTAATGACTGTATAGGTAAAGGTAAGACCTATACCTATATAGGTTTCATCAATGAGCTTTAGTCAGTGTTTTAACATACCTCCTGAAATGACCACCTGTACGTTGTGTAGTAGGAAATTATTTTACTGTGAACCAGTTCTGTTTTAAAAAGTTAGTAGGTAGTAGGGTTTATTTGTCCACCAGGTAGCAACAAATGTACCGTAGTCCGGACACACAACCTGCTTGTCCCTGGAGCTCGGCAGTGGTTTGCCGACGCCTTGTGCTTTATTTAGATTGTCTGCCTGTTTGTGCGTTAGACAGAGATAGTAATAGCTTGTCAGTATGGATTCAGACGAATTCTGCAAATGACCGTGTCGTTGGCGAGGATGAACAAAAGGCCGAGTGCTGAGAGTGGATGATAATACACTCTCTTCTGCAGTCTTTTCCACTCAGTGCAGCCCTGCCCCTGGCTCACTGCACCTAACCTGCTCTTTCATCCTGAGAGAGGAAGAGGGAGAGCTCTACTGAGAGAGCAGAGTGACAGAGAAGTGTGCAGGAGTGGCAGAGAGATGTGCATGCATTAAAAAAAAAAGCTTTGAGGAGATGAGAGAGTAAAAAGAGGTGGAAAGCAAGAAAAGAAAGGTTGGCGAGTCATGCTTCTTTGGAGAAATCACTCACATGTAAGGTTCTGAGCTGTCAAACTGTCCTACAAATGAATATTTCTATTCGATTCAAATTTATTTAAGCTGTGAGTAGACTAAACCCAGAAGAGCAGGTAAAAGGTTGTGATGTTTTTAGATCTAGATTTCAGACCCTGTCTTGGTGCAGATATTTATCTGTCTTGTAGAACCTTAATTTATCTGGCGGTATTTGGGTTTTATATTTCTTGGCAATGTAACCATTGGCAAGAAATAAAATCCAAATACTGTCAGAAAATGTCATATGAGCTTGTACGATTTGGCAAAGATACACAGCCAGTGTGTCATGAGATCAAAGCTGCAGAGATTGAGAGCACTGCCCTAATCAGTAAGACCAGAGTTTTGCTTAAGGGTAGATGTAAATCTGTCTTCTCACTGCCTTTCCCAGTCTGGTTATTTATTCAGAAGCTCTGACAGTAGTATGAATTCACTGAGCAGTTTATGAATGAATTTATTTTCATCGTTCAGCTTTAGTACATGTGTGATTATTATTTATAAGTAAGCTGAGGGCGCACTTTTTGATTGGCACTTACAGTATGTGTGGATGACGTTTGCATTTAAAAAAAAAATAATGATATGCCATTTTTGACGGAAAAAAGTTTTATATTTTTTAGATTGTCTGCTCAGCAATTGCCTGACCTGTGCATACGTGTTTGTGTGTGCTTATTCCACAGCACGCTTTGCTCCATATAAGCCTGCGGATATCATGCTAAAGCCTCTTCTGTTTGAGGTTCCGAGCATCACTACGGATTCAGTTTTTGTGGGTCGGGATTGGCTGTTTCAGCAGCTGGAGGATGTGCTGATCGACAGCCAGTCAGGAGAGAGTCCCGGGGCCATAGTAGTGGGTAATGTGGGCTTTGGCAAGACGGCCATCATCTCCCGCCTGGTGGCCCTCAGCTGCCATGGAGGCCGCATGAGACAGATCGCCTCCAACAGTCCTCATGCATCTCCAAAAAGTAAGTCCAGCTGTGATGCCTCAGTGTAAGGTCAAGACTACAGTACAATGCAGGCTTTTTGCACTATATATAGTTGTATGTATGTAGTGCTGTTATTTACATTGTTCGTCAGGTCAGGGTGTGTGTGTGGGGGGGGGGTGGCTTGTTTGTGTTCGCCTTATTTAATCTCACCAATTTATAAAATAAATATGTTACATTTAACCCTAAAGGTAACTTGTGTTGGGGTGTTATGGCTTAAAAAAAACAATTTAATGTCCATGCAGTGTCCAAATACTGTGAGGATGGATACTGTAGGGTCGTACTGTAATAAAGGGTTTTCCTTGCATTCCACTAAACAACTGTGAGACAGACATCTGTGTTATTCTGGTTCCAAATAAGCACAACAGGTAGTGTTGCCTCTAGGTTCCCCGGTTTAATCCTAACCTCTGGACTAAAGTCTACTGACTACTATATTTCTTCTAGGTTCTTCAGTTTTCTTCTAAAACACGCTAATAGGTGAATTAGAGCTCTAGTTGAACTGGGAGTAGGTGTGAGTGAGTGTGTACATGGTGACCTGTGATAGATCAAAATCCCAGGCAATGTGAATTCCCCCCTGACAACTATGGATCCCTGGATAGACTTCAGATTCACTATAACCCTTCTCGGGAACAAGAAAACTATGAACGATTGAGTGAATGAACGATTCATTTCACATGTTTAAGTAATACGTGTCAAAATTATGGTATTTCTATGTTCACTTTGCACTGCAGTTTTTAAGAGTTTAACATTTAGTTAGTTCACTAACCAGTGTTATCTGAAGTTAAAAGTTTTCTGTAACATACAGTCTAAGGAGGGGAAACTAAATACAACACACAAATTACATTTTATGCATGCAAGTCACAAAACTTGTGTGGATTAAAATGTTTTCAAATGATATGTTTCCATGAATGATAGGAGGCAAAAAAAATCAAGCTTAAGAAAAAAAAAAAAGCTCTTGATGTCAATCAATCAAATAGCAATTTTATCCCATTATAATTAGTGGATGAGTGCCAGCTCACCTAAGCCTACCTGTATTCAGTGATACTATAAGGAAACATACATTAATTTGTGTGACATATACTGTGGATAGGTTTACATAAACCATCCACTGAATGATGATGTCTCAACATGTGTGGTCTTAAATGTAGACACTAGCAGTCAAATCGTAAATTTCTTATGAGCATGTAGTGACTGTTAATGTTTTCACCTGTGCACCATATGTGCTCTGTTTGTCCTTTTGTGTAATAAAGTAATGTTAGTGCAGTACAAATAATTTATAACTGCTATACCTTCCTGTGTTACTTTAGTTTCAAAGGCATTTTTAGTATATAATGACCAGGTAAAATATAAGACTGGAGGTATTTTAAAATGAGCATCAAACACCTACAGTATGTGGGGACTAAATGCAATTTGTGTTTGTCCCCTCACATTAAATTGAATTCATTTTATTCAAATGTCAATTTTCACCCTGTCTTGGTGCTGCTTGTTGCTGTCACCAGAATTTCAATTCCATATTGCAAACCTCTATAGGAATTGAAAGGTCACCTGTAGCTTGCTAGAGTGATTGCAGCGGAAGAAAGGATGTGGTTTTATAAGTCTGCATTGTAATTAGCTTCTCTCATTTCTGCATAAAATAATGCTTAGCTGAACATCCCAACAGTCCATTTAGTGTGATGCTTTGCCCCCAGGTCTGCCTCTTATTCTGAGGTTCAGATTTGAGAACAGCATGCATATGATGAGCATATGGTGTAATTAATGTAAGGTAGGTATACTGTATGTCTTTATGTTCCCATTAACAAGCTTATTATTGGTACTTTCCTGTTTTTCTATTTGCCATCTAGTTTTAATAATACTGACATCAGTATTGGTTTATTATAGTAGCAGCTCTCCATTCTGTGTGTACGTACTGTATGGCTGTGTCAAGGTACATAATTTCAACATTCTTTGTAAGCACACAAATGCACTTGCACATGTAGGATTGGAGTTTGAAAAGCTGTGTGATGGTTTGAAAGGGTCAGGGTGAGATCAGACAGCTGTGTCTCATTTCAGTTCTCTTGCTCTTTCCTAAGCCGTTCAAGCTCTGCTAAAGCCAATTAAAACCTGAAAGGCACACATTCACCTTCATTTACTCTGCTGCCCTGCATTTTTCCTCCTTTGTGGGGTGTATACATGCATGTTTGTGCAAGGGAATGAATGTTTGCATGTGTTTCAGTTCATATACGTACATTGCATCTAAACATTATCCTTGTTGGTAATACGACACATTTCAGCATTTGAACGACTTAATAATGCTTCCTTTTGATGTATTGAAACGTACCCACATACCAGGAAAAATCTTTTTCTTTGAATTGTCGTGTAGCTTGTAGGAGAGAGGGGTCACACAGAAAAGCAGAGGTCTTAGTGTTTTTATTGATTTCCAATTTACCAGAAAAAATGACAAGCATTAGTTCTGTTAGAGAAAAAACATACTATTTGGCAGTTTTTTTTTTCATGTTCCTTGTGTGTTTTGCAGCTGAAAATTGCTTCTAAAATAATAGACTGTTTTGGCAACCATCATTCATCACACGTAGAAGTACAGGATGTATAATCTGTAGCTCCACGTGGGGACCTGCAGTCGCTTATGTGTTGCCATGGCAATCGGTTGGCAAGGTGGTCATTTGGTCTTAGGTAGCCTACATAATTGTGCTCAAAGGAGCAATAAAGAAGCAGACTAACCTAAGAACAGAGAGGCTGCTTCCTCAAAGCTGCACATAAATCACTGATTATTTACTGACCAATTCAGGCAGTATCTCTCAATGTCTAGAACTGTCAACACGTTGCATGTGTCAACAATGAATATCCAGGTGATGTTTCTTTTCCAACATTTGTTGACAGTGATTCTTATGGATGTGATTTTGTTGATGAATGTATTTCACCTATGATCTCACCTATGCTTCAGTTCCAGTTCAGTCCATGAACTTGTCTGATTCGGAGCAAGTCAGGACAGGAATTGTTTTGTTTTAATCTCTGACTCAAAAGAAAGTTTGGACAAAGTTCCACCTTTAAGAATTGCATCACACCAGATATTACAACCCATAAAACGATTATCTCTAGACTATATTTGGATCAGGATTACAGCCATGTTGGCTCAGACAGTCTTCGGTTTGACCCCAGCTGTTAGTTCTGCAACTTTCTCTCTGCTGTACACACAACAGCATAAAACTGCTCTAGTACGGTTGAAATTTGTTGAGTCTGGCAGTGGAGACTGGGCTTACCCATGGCTTACTGAGCCACCTGCTCTCACAGCTCAGATTCAAAACTTTCACTCCCTTTTCAATCATTTAAAAACCTCACACATCATGAATACTTAAAGACAGTTACTGCTCCTTGTAGACACACAAAAACTACCTTGCTTACTAGTCACAATGACAAATAATAATGTTGCATCCTATTCCCCTAAAACATTTAAAATATATTATATGATTAACCAACAATTGGATGAGTAATACAAACCCTAGGAGTCGGAGGAGATTTGTGAAAGCCAGTGCAGATTGCAAAGCACAGGTGTGTGTTCAGAATTGAATGAAATGTGCTGCTGGGAATGACCTCGGGATCCACAGTTAATCCCAGCGAAGAGGGAATTGCAGCTACTAAGATGGTCGGAAAAGACAGAGAAGCGTGACAGATTAAGCAGCATATGAACCTTTTCTGTAGTATGGAAGGTCAAGAATGTGTTTCTAGTCATCCACATGAAATCTTCATTTCCTTTTTTGACGCAAGACAAATGTAGGTGTATTTATTTATTTTTCTTCTTCATACCTCTCGTCTCATTTCTAATTCATGCCGTGCAGCAGACATCTACTCTCTGATCGTCTGTCTCTCACAGGGCATATGAGCATTTCTGTTCTGGTTTTTGCCAAGTGTTGATCGTAGCAAAGAGCATTTGTTGGTTTCCGGGTAAGTTTTCATCAAATCAAGGATATCCATTTCTTTTTACACAGTTCCTGACAGGATTAGCAATAACAGTAAGAACTATGTTAGAATATAGTGCCTTAGTACTGTAAATGCAAAAAATGGAGTCAGTTTTCAGTAAAAGACTATAATGACAAGCAGCTTCCACTGAGGCTGTCAGACAAAACAGGAACAATTTATGTTATTTAACAAAATAACAAGTTAAATTAAAATACAATTTACATTAGTAAAAAAATGCAGAAGTAAAAGTAACCTAAAGTGAATGGTCTCTATATACCCATTTTCTAAAAAATAAAAGATTTTCTCTTGAGGTGAAAATTCTTCCATCCTTTCCAAATGGAAAATACAACGTCTGTTCAACCAACAGGGATTTGACTAATAAATTTGAAAAATGGAGATGTACCTATATAAGGTGCCTTAAAAGGGTTCTGCTGGTCTGCAGTTTCTGGTGGAGACCAAGTCTCTTATAATTTGTCTGTTCATTGAAATAATAAAAAATCTAATAGGAGAGAGATTGTTATTGAATGCTCTGAAATTCACATAATTGCTGTTATTTGGTATTGAAAATGCATCTCCTCAGAGAGTGTGTTGACCCACAGATGCAGTAATGTTTATGTCCATCATAAACACTATGGCTATGGGTGAATATTATACACAGAATGATGAGATATGGAATATCACTAAGAAATTTCTACTGTCCCTCTTTCTCTGTCTGTCTCTCTCTCTAGGTGGTGGCATATCATTACTGCCAGGCTGATAATACCTACACCTGTCTAGTGCCTGAGTTTGTACACAGTGTGGCCGCACTAATGTGCAGATCACACCAACTTACTTCCTACAGGGAGCTGCTACTGAAAGAACCCCACTTGCAGAGCATGCTCAGTCTGCGCTCTTGCGTGCAGGACCCAATGGCTGCTTTCCGCCGGGGCGTGCTGGAGCCACTCATTAACCTACGCAAAGGTACGTAACCCAGAATTATTGCCCTTTTTTTTCACATAATCAATAGTTGTGGTGTTATACAGTATGACTTATCCTCCTGCACCAGTGGGTTATAGGAATTCTATCCTAACATATTTAAAAGGTCAGATTTTGCAATCAGTGCTTTTATTGTCTATTTAGCATTGCATTGTTTTAGTTGCATGATGAAGACAGTGCCTCCAGCTAGGAGACTAGTCAATGTGATGATTTGCTTTAGTCTTGTTAATATTGATGCAAATTTATTCTCTCTTTCCACACAGCATTAGTAATAATTTGGTGTTCTACATGGTATTTAGAATGGGAATAAAAGAATAAGACAGCTCCTAATGATAAGGCTCAACTTAATAATGGTCACTAAGGCAACCACAATCTTTTCTAACCTTTTTTTTTTTTAAGACATTTTTCTTTTTCTCTCTCCCTTACTCTTGTTTTATATCTATCTATATATCCATCTGTCTATTTTCCTGAAAGGGAAAGATGACTGCCCAGACTCAGCATTTTGGCTGTCCGTACTGACCACTTAGAAACACTGTTATTTACTGAGCCTGCAGAGAGCTGACATATTTGTTAGCTTTTTAAAGCAACAGGCAGCACACTCATTTCAGGGTCGCTATGGTTTATTGAACACAGGGGGCCAGTCTTTTCTTTCAGCTTTACATTTAAATCAATGAGATATTGTGGGAGGTCAGGCCTGAGACATTAATAGGCAAACCTCTTGTTTATATGATTGAAAGGGAAAAGATTGAGAATCAATATGTGGCAGTAGGCAAGGGTATAGAGCTGCCACTAACAGGAGCCCCTTACACATATTATTCAAACAAATGGCTCAGTATATTTAAGCTAAAATTGAGGAAAATGTTGGAGGAAAATTTGTCCACTTCGTCGTTCAATTAAAAGCTTCATATGGGTTGTGGACTTGGTTGGGGCTATTCGTTGTGCCTTACTTGTTAATGAATAGGGAAAAAAAGCCTTTCACAAATGCGCACACGTACACTGGCCTTGATCTGTCGAGCAATAAAGAATTATTCTTCTGTCTTGTGTAAATTTGGCCTGCTTGATCTGGCGAAAGTGCTCAAATCATGGTGTTGGTTTTTAATGAATTTTTAAATATACCCAGCCATGGCAGCCTCACTCTCATACTAAGTTGAACACACTGTAGTGGATGTGCTTTGTTTTCACTTCAAACTGCATGTCTATGTTTATATATGCACAGCACATTCATACAAAGGTAATATTTTGACATTTAATATTTGAATGAATATTTAAAATGGTGAATATATAATAACATGCATGCAGAAATTAACAGCACGTTGCTGAGGGTGTTACTTGGTATAACCCGGTCTTTTAAAACATGGTCTCATGGGTGCATATCAACAAATAAAGCCCAAAACATTCTGTAGGCTGTGCCTTGGGGGTATAACTCCACATGACTTCTGGGTGTGTTGTCATGTCTGGCACCAGGACGTTAGTGGCCTTCCTTTGGGTGCAGTGTGGTTCCTCTGTGTCTCGGACTTGTTTGTCCAGCTCATTCCATGGATGCCTAATTGCATTGAGATCTGGGCAATTTAGTGGCCGTATCAACAACCTTGACCTCTTTACCTGCTAAGGCCCATACACAGCAGGCTGTGATGCACTGGATGAATTGGTGCCTTTTTAATCAAAGCCAGCATTGATATTTGCAGCCATTTGTGCAAAGTATATACACTCATCAGCCACATCATCAACATTAAATGAAAATAAAACATAGATTTTCAATTATATACCTGTTGACAGGATCATGGGCATCCAAGGCTCACCCATGCCTGTGGGGACCAAATGCCAGGCTGTCAGAGAAAAGCTAATGTACTGTAGCACAAATTAACAAAAAAGTCAGTGCTGGACACAATTGAAAGGTACAGTATCAAAACACCTAGTGCCCCAGAGTGCATGGGGCCCAGCAGGCAAACAGCCCAAGGCATCCAAACTCCTCAGATCCCAGTCCGATCATGGCTAACCAACAAGTCTATGGAGGCCTGATGCATGATCACATTACTGTTTTAGGCGAGATTTAGGAGCAGTCAGCCTTTTTTTTTTTTTTGCCTAATACGAGGGCACTGGTTTATCTTTCTGTATTTACTCTCTCAATCAGAAAAGAAGATTCCAGAAGAGGATTACCTCATCCTGATCGATGGGCTTAATGAGGCTGAGTTTCACAAACCAGACTATGGTGACACAGTGGCATCCTTCATTACCAAGAGTTTCTCAAAGTTCCCCACGTGGCTCAAACTTATTGTCACTGTGCGGACCAGCCTACAGGTAAATAAATCTTGGTATACCACCAAGTGGCAGACTTATTATAAGAAACCACATTGTGCCACATAAATGCATTTCTTGACAGATTAATAAGGTTGGTATATGACACCTTTAGTATATGCTGTAAAATGAATAGTTTTGTTTATATGTTATCAGAGTTTTCATTTACACTCTGCTGTATGAGGATGGCAGGATCTTTTAGTTTTTCAAATTTTGTTTGCTTAGCAAATGGGTAAGGAAAGGTAACTCATCTTTTTATATTAAAGTAGCCTTTTACTTAACTCAGTGTAGCTATCCAAACTCAGTCTCTCTCTTTTCTGTTTGTTGCACATCTGGCATGTGTAAAAATTTACACTTGTACAAGAAAAGCCATTAGTGTAGGTTAATGATGTGACAGAGATATTCTCATTGAGACAAGAAAGGGATTATGAATAGAGAGATCTTTGGTAATGTGTTTGTGTTGGATGGTTTTAAGGCTTATGGAGCAGTCTTTTCTGTGAGTCTTTTCAGAGAAAAGCACAGAAAGGAAAAAGCCTGTCTATAAGTGAGATCCAGTTGCTTTTACTCTACATATGCCACTATATGGAATGAACCGCTGCTGCGCACCCAACAGTCAGGTCCATATGGGGTTTCATTAAGAAGGTAAAAAAAAATCTGATTGGCCCAACAGACAGATCATACACTTAAGTCCTTCTGTTGGTTGCAGGAAAATGCTTCTTTTGATATTTTGTGGTTAGATGAGGGGTGGCATGTGCCCCTTACACTAATTGTTTTGTGGATTACTTGTATGCTAGACGTTTTGGTTGCATATTCTTTAATCAATTAGAATGTCGAACACCCCCATGAACAGTGTTATGTTTTATAGGAGGATTATAGTTCATCTATGGATTATAGGGCTCAAATTATAAATGTCACATTGTTGTCAGTTTCCTTCTTTGAGAACTTGCACCTTTAATGTTTTGGGCTTTCCACAACTTATTTAACGTAATTAAAATTTTCCCCTCAGTCCATAATTCATGCCACTTTAGCAGTCAGGCATAATGGTGAACTGTTAGTTTAAATTTAATAATTTCAATGTACTTTGTTTGATTTTGATTACATTTATGCAAGTACCATAGTTTTAAACACCTCTAAAAGAAATTGAGACACTGCAGTCTCAGTGATCTAAGTCATATTCCTGTATGCTTTGTCCTCTACCTGTTTTTTTTTTTTTTTTTTAGCCTACCAAGTTTAAATAACAAATGTGTAGTAAACAAGCGAGTTGGAGTCTGACCACATGACACCGATAAACCCACAAGGAGCCAGCATGCTTCACCTTCAGCTTTGCTTTCGTCTGCTTAGAAACGTGCGAACACTTCAACTGACCTCAAGGCATAAATAATCCATTCTCAGCTCTGTAGTATCTATAGCAGAGCTGCATTGATTCTTTAGTTGGTGTTAACATATTCTGCTCTACTGCTGAATGAATCTCAAGCTCCAATCTGCATAATTGGAAAATAGTTTGTGGAGTTGAATGAACGAGGATATGTTCAAATTGCAAATTTAAACTGATTTGCAGTGCATGGAATGTAATCATTACGGCAAGTTAAATTCAAAATGTGTAGCCATTTTGGGAGAAAAAGTGAGGCTGATCAGGATAAAAGGAATAAATTTTTACATATTAATGTGCATGTCCAGTGCATTATATGAATTTTTTCATCTTCAGGAAATAAGATTATTGATTATGTTGATAGTATATACACATATATACATGCAGTACATACATACATTCATGCATGCACAAAAAAGGACACAGCAAACAGACATGACAAGATGCATAACTTACGTAACAGATGCATTAAAAAATACCCAAACCCCTTCAGAAAAGCTAAAAATCCTCACAGTGAAATTTATGAAAGACCCACTCTAAACCAAAAAAAAAAAAAAAATGAAAAGATGGCTATGATGATGTGATGATGAAACAATGTTTGTGGTTGGGAGGTTCGGGGAGTGCTGAGGATATTTAACTCCGAAGCGTCCCAAGGTGCTTACTTGTGACCCCCTCCCGTGATCTGTCAGCACATGCAGTTAGAACATTTAGTGATGATACCATTCATGAAAATGTCAGAGTGTCAGTTTTTCCTACATCGAGTTAATTAGTGACTGCTGAAAGTCTTTATAAATGTGGCCATGTTAGATTATGTATGAATTTACATTGTTAGTTGCATTAATCTGTCTATGAAGATTAAGAAGTGAAGGTAAAGTAATAAAAGCAGTATGTATCTGAGTCATCTATAACTTGAGTTGTAACACTCTCATTATCTACACTGCTTATCCTGTACAGGGTCACTATATTTCCAGTCTTCTGTCCTTGCATTTCTTGTCTGTTTCCATAGGTCATCTGAGGTTGTAGAGAAAGTTTTATATAACTTTTAAGCTCAATTATATTTACCAATCAGTATCTGAGTAAATTGTATGTAAAAAAAAACATTATGTAGTTTCATGTATTATTCGCTGTTTGTCTCTCGAACTGCAATGGCTCATCCAACCATGATTATATCTCAAGGTCAGCTTTTTCGTGAGGCTTTTTAAAATGTGAGGTTGTACAGTGTAAACAAATGTTTAGACGATGGCAATATCCTTGTGTAAGGATATGTGGGCGTCCCTGCAGAGTCAAGCTCTTTCAAGTCTGTCACTTCTTAATCCTTTGTTTGTAGACGGGTGTGCGAGTGCGTGTCCTCAGTGGTCTGATATCTCCTGCTCTGTTCTGACCTTCTGTAGATAAACACCGCAACCTCAGAATCTTTTTTTTTTTTTTTTTTTACAGAGATCAAGGGTAGAGTTAGGTTTAGGTTTTCACAAGGATAAATGAAAACTGTTCCTTTTTGTGTTTCCAAAGGAGATCACCAGTTTGCTTCCCTTCACTAAGATCAGTCTGGACGATTTCCCTGATAACAAGGAGATCAGCTCAGACTTAAATGCTTACATCCAGCATCGTGTGAATAGCAGCCGTGACGTCCTCAACAACGTCTCTCTAAATGGAAAGGCCGATCCTGTCACTGTGTCTAAGCTTAGTTCGCACCTCATATCCCGTAGCCAAGGCTCATACCTTTACCTGAAGCTCACACTGGACCTCTTTGAGAGGGGGCATTTGGTCATCAAGAGCTCCAGCTACAAAGTGGTGCCCATCTCTTTGGCTGAGATCTACCTACTGCAATGCAACATGAAGTTCAGAAGCAACTCTGCATTTGAGCGTGCCGTACCCATCCTGAACATTGCTCTGGCCTCTCTGCACCCACTGACAGATGAACAGCTTTTTCAGGCCTTGAACTCTTGTGCAGTACGAGGAGAGTTGCACTGGGATGATTTCCAGCAGCGTATGGACACACTCTCTGCGTTCCTGATTAAACGGAGGGACAAGACACGGATGTTCTGCCACCCATCCTTTAGAGAGTGGTTTGTGTGGAGGGCTGATGGAGAGAGCTCAGAGTTCCTCTGTGACCCCAGGTAAGATGCTATAAACATGCCAAAAATTAGAATGCTTGAGTTTGTGTACATAGACATTTGTTTTGTGTTTTGTTTTTTATTTGAAATTGACACTAAATGTTGACTAAATGGCACAACTGCAAGATTGAATGGTCTTCCTTGTGGCATCTCTCCAAGTAGAATGAGTTCGTTTAAGTAAGTGAGATGGCATTGGGATGACTAGCAGTGCTGAAATTATTATTTGTAATATATTATAAGCAGGAGTGATGATCATCTTCAAGAACCCTCTGACAGCTTTAATCTAAAAAGTGTGCACTTCAAAGGTTATGGCTTATCACAAGTTTGCAGATATCACCTTGTAAATTGGGTGCCTGTTGGCCATTTATAGGGTACTTGATCTGGGCACATAAAGGGTCAAGTCCATAAGGATCTATGTCATATTTGAATGGATTATTTTAAGTACTTAAACTAAATGAAAATGGGAAATAATAATGATTTCTTAAATCTGAGATCTTAAAATCTCATTTCCTATTTGACAATATGGAAACCCAAGATCGTTGCAAAGCTTTAATCATTTTTCCTAAGTTTAAAGTTCCTCAGGCAACTTTTGCAGTAAACCGAATGCAACTTTATCAGAAAGTAACTGTTTATTATAACATACATTTTGCAGTTAGAAACAGTAAGAATAATGACGTCTCTGAGACAATTAGTCAATTGGCTAAATTATATTTAGGATTCTGTTCTATTTAGAATAAGATCAATTTTCATACCCACTATGTTTGTAGTGATTAATCAGGATTGGTTAATAAAAACAAGACATTTAATATAAACACTCTTGATTCAGGTATAATTTTAGTTCCTAACTGAAACTGATCTGTTACCACATCCAAGCCTTGTGTTAACACTATATTTTTGTGCAATACAGTATTTTTGTTTTTTCTTTAAATGATCAAGAGTGTCTTTATAAAACCAGAGAAACTAGAGAAAAGCTAAACTTTTATTAGATTTAATTATACACTGCATGCTCTCTTTTAATAAACACTAAGATAATCTGTAGCAGCTACTGATACCTGAATTCTTAAAAGGTGCTTTATCGGGTTATGTCCCCTTGTAATGACTGTCGGCCAACTTATCCCCATGTTAATCAGCGTAAAAGCCTTGCATTCCAAAATTCTGACTTTCTCATCAAGTTTTGGCAAGTTTAGGATCTTGGTGAAATGGCAATTATTTCTACAGACACTGACAGAGCAGTTTGGGGGTAAATGGCAAAAACCAAAATACATTCTTGGTTTTATTGAACAAATTTAGACTATAAATATGTAGTCACTACCCAGAAAGAAGCTATGTTGTAATAAGAGAAAATTTCCCTCTCGAATGTGACTAAGGTATGTGAAAAGGCAAGCTGCAGCAGAGCCCACCTGCTGGCTTACAGAGCCCCTTAATCAGGGTTGTAATTAAGCTGCAGCATGGCACTTAAAGTTTATTGTGGGCTTTGGCTTTTTATGAGTACATATATGTGGGGGTCATATATAATCTGATGATATTGCTCAATATAAACATTATAATTTTACAATTGTTTGAGCCTGTGTGCTTTGTGGATAATGAAATGGAAGCATTGAAATTTACCCAGACTCTTCTTTGTGAGGACCCGCTCCCTTTACAGGTTAAGCTTTCTGGCATGACCTGTTTCCTATCACCTTTTTCCATGTCTCTCCATGTCTGTGGTTTTGCACAACTGAATGCATATTGAGAATTTCCATGAAAATCTACCAAAGACAACACTTGGAATCAGCTCAAATGATAACTATATTAGAAAAATAACAAAGAAACAGCCCACAGGTCATGAATCTGCCTACCTGTAGGTTGTCCAACTGTATATTTTAACTTAAAATAAAGCGAAAGGTCTACACCACTTCATTACAAATCAATTGTGGTGGTATACAGAGGCAAAACTACATTGTGTCACTGTCCAAACACTTTTGGACCTGACTGTATACAGTATATATAATTTGGTGCTTGTCTTGTCTGTTGTTCACAAATACAGTTTATGAAAATGTGTGATATTTTGTTGTGTGATGTGCCATGTGCCTATTAGTGATGAAAGTTTTACTATGCAGGTTATAGTGTGATATAGATGAGCTGGCTTTTTTCAGATGTGGCCATGTGGTATAGATAAAGATGAGACCTGTCTCTAACCATGCTGTCTAATTGTTATTCTATCCCTCCTCTCTCCTGCTCTGGTTGGTGTAAAGCTCTGAGCATTTTGATTGGACAATGTGTGTCCTCACTGCACCAGCTGTGGGACTAACAAATGAAGTCTGGTGACTCACCACCTCTTAGCCCATCCCCTCCCACATAGTGAGACGGACACTCCATTCCCATCCCCTATCATTCTCTCTGTTTCGCTATCGCTCTCTCTCTTATTTTTAAATAGAAGTAAAATACATTCCTTGCTTTGGCTTTGACACAAAGAGACTTGAGAAAAAGGTTCTGCCACTTCAGCTTGTTATTCCTTCACTTAACCAAAATGAGAGCACAGACCAGCGCTTTATTTAGTGAAGGTGATGTTGAGCTGATCAAAGCCAGCTGTATTCATGCATGGACTTTTAATCACATTTTCTGTTAATGAATACGAGTCAGAATCTGAGCCATGCATGGGGGACATGAGGACACCACCTCTGTTCTTCACTCCTAGGCATGCATGACTACCTTCCAAGTTTGGATATACTTGTGTGCGTGCACACACATGCACACACATCAGGGTGACAAAATCATCTTTACTGATTTCATCGTTAATCGCAATTTTATAGGGAGTTCTACAACCTTCACTTATTAATCTGTTTTATTGCTTTTTATTGTTTAGCATTATTGTTTATGTTTATTGGTTCTTTGTCCCCGTAGGAGTGGCCATGCCCTAATGGCATTTATGCTGTCCAGACAGGAGGGCAAGCTCAACAGGCAGCAGACAATGGAGCTGGGACATCATATTCTGAAAGCACACATATTTAAGGTAACTTAATTTATCCCACTATCATGCATCTTTTAAATACTGTAGCTGCCATCTTTAGCTACAAAGCCAGATGTCATTGATTTAAGAGCGTTAAATTACAACATATTGTTTGCGGTTAATTGTATGGTTTTGGCTCAGTTTATAAATCATGTAAACCACTTTAGGCTTTGGGAAAAAAAATTCATTGTTTTGTTATTTAAGCATTTTTTTGCTTAACTTCAAATTGGTCATTTGTTCATTTTCTATTAAAATGTCCATGGCTGTTATTTAATACTTAATTAATACTAAATGTGTGACATGTACAGTATATGAAAGGAGAAAAGGACTCTAATAATAAGTCTGTTCAATTTCTTCCACAGGGTCAGAGTAGGAAGACCGGCGTATCATCCAGTGTTCTGCAGGGTTTGTGGATAAGCTGCAGCACTGACAGCCTGTCTGCTGCTCTGGCTTCTCTAAGAAATCTATACACACCCAATGTCAAGGTCAGCACTCCTACTCAAATGCAGTTACCTACAAAAGAACACTTGAAAAAAACAATAGTTGCCTCACTAGATTTAGAGTTGTTTATTTAGTCTCATGCAACTTTAATGCTGGTAAGCCCACCAAACATAAGTAGTTTTTCTCACTAGAAAACAGCAGGTACAAGTAAGACAGCTTTTATTATAACATATATTCCAATATATACCATGTTCCTTCATAAGAGTTTCTAGCTTGTAAGGAAGCTGCAGTTAAGAGCTTTGCTCAAAGGCCCAGACAGCTATGGAGCTGAGAATTAAACTCATAACCTCAGCAGTGTAACCTTTTTACTACCAATCCTGCTGTTGCACTTTTTTGTTCTCCTGTCATTCACATTGGTTTCTAGTCATACACTGATGTTACTATAAAACTATAAGCATGCATTGTCCTGTGTATTTATAATCCTTCTCGGAACTTCATGCATGTGTATTCAAATGGTTTTGGTTTGAAGAAATGGACTGTGTGACAAAACATATTTTGTTTTTAGATTCGACAAGACATTTATTTCATTTTGGTGACAAAAGTTGAAAAGATGTTTACATGAAAAATCACCATTTGAGTCATACCATCTGGTATAAATTTCACATTCATATAGTGGCTGCCATGACTTTTTGTTATCTCAGAAAGCCAGGGCTCAAAGGACAAATACCAGTTTCTGAGTTTTTCTCCTGCTGGAGTTTGATATAATAGATTTTTTAGTGGTTAATTCAACTATATTGAATCAGTGCATCAATTATTGCATCAATTAGATTAGCAGGAAAAAAAGATTATAGCTTTGTCCAAGATGAGACATTTAAACAATCAGCAACACAAGTTACAAATAATTTGCAATTCGTTTTTAAAACTCCAAAACACTGGCTGCTTAAGACAAATCCTGCTATTGAATGCTATTGAATCAAATTAAGTAAAAAGCCATAAACCATAAAACTTGTAAATCTCTTGTGTCAGGAGACTTTATTGCTCAACCAAATGTGTTCACAATTTACCCGAGAGTAGGAAACTGCTTAGACAGGGGTTTGTAGGTTCCCATTACAATATAATTAATTGTCAGTTATAAGCCAAAGTCACTAACAATAGGTTATAGTGAATAATTGATTAGAAATTGAAGTGAATTATGATATGACTATTTTTAATGGTAAAGCTGGTGGTATAATCTAACGTTACAAATGGTTTTCTATGGATATCCTTTACTCACTCAGCTACCATATTTTCCCAGCCAGCATGAGACTACACACATTCCTCCCATTAGCCTGATATATTATCATTTCTGCATCAAGCTTGCTGTGGTGGAAAATGTTGAAGGCCTCATGCCATTTTAAGATTCTTCTAAAATTCCTTATTTTAAGAGTCTTTTAAATTAGTGGTAATTAAGGCATGTTAATTAATGGCCTGGATAAATAATTTTCTGATACAATCTGCTGATTTGTGTGCAAAACCACTGTGTTACTGAGGTATGAAATGCTGTCCTGGTGTTGCAGAGGAAGTAAGAGCAGAATTGATGTAAATTAGCTCAGGGCAACAACAAAAAAAATGATCTCATCATGCACTGTCATTCGGGTAGCACTTTTTTTTTTTCAGGAGGGAAAACAGTCTGAAAGCCTAATTTCTCAAGAAGACGCATATTTACTTTCTCCGCACACACACTTCCTTTTCCCCATTCTGTCCTGTCTCTCAAACAGTCTCTTTTATTCTATACATTTAAAACATTTCCCACTGATTTTTCACTCTATGTCCATCACTAATCGTTGGGATAATGTCTATTGAATTTGCTTATCAAAAGGTAAAATTGTGCCTGATTAAAGCGTGCTCCGGAATATTCCACTGTGTGCCAGAGAGCCATTGTGATTAGCAGGCTTTGCTAATCAGCAGGTTGTGTTTCAGAGCTCCAGGCACAGGTTGAGGTGTTGTTGCAGAGAGGAAGGAAAGTAATTGTTCTGACAAATTGTATAGCACAGTCACCATGCCATAAACAATCTCTTTCAGTCTGGAGCTTTTGTGCTAGCAGATAGGCACTTTAATGAAGCACTTTTGCTTTGCTTGAGTTTCATGGATGGATTTAACTTTCTAACTATTGTGGATGTAGTATGTGTCTTTTTATTCTTGTTGTGAAGAGAGAAGATTCCTCTTGGCATATGTTAGTAGATAATCTATATTAGGGCTGCAACAACGAACCGATAAAATCGATTACTAAAAGCGTTGGCAACGAATTTCATAATCGATTCGTTGTGTCGCGCGACACGGAGACATTTGATTATTTTAAAAAAAACTTTAGTTGAGCGCGGAGCGGAGTGAACATACTCG
>JAOVVB010000049.1:17705087-17724332 GCA_028570985.1 Heterobranchus longifilis
ATAATAGTTATTGTCTATCCCACTGGAGTCTATCCCAGGAGGCAGGGTACACCCTGGATTCACACACTACGGGCAATTTGCGAACACCAATTAGCCTAATCTGCATGTCTTTGGACTGTGGGAGGAAACCAGAGAACCCGGAGGAAACCCACCAAGCACTGGAAGAACATGTAAACTCCATGCGCACACAGACCCGAATCGAACCCAGACCCAGGAGGTGCAAGGCAACAGTGCTAACCACTAAGCCACCGTGCCGCCATGACCGCATTATTTTCGTTTTTTATTCTGTCCAAGAAAAAATAAAAACAGAAACAAATACGATTTCAGTTTGTTTTTCAATTGAGCTGCACAGATTAAAGGTCACATTAAAGATGGATCAAAAAAACTTCTGAAATGATTTATCTTTTTTTTACTTTACAAAAACCTGGCATTTTAACCGTAGTGTGTAGACGTCTTCTATCCACTGTGTACCTACTATACTCTTTCCCCCTGTTTTTTCCCTCCCACGCGCTCCCTCTCTTTCTCTCTGTTCATTATTTTTCTTAACCTTTGCCTCGTCTTCTTTACTCTCACTACCTTATCCTTCTTATTTATACATCCCACGTCTCCTTTTCTCTTTCTCTCCCACCATTTTCCTTCATATCTCTTTTTCTCTTTCTTTTTCGTTCCAGTTTGTCTATTTCTACCCTCTTATCTTAATCCCGCACATTTTCCCGGGACTTTTTGTCCTCATCAGACCTCTAACCTCACTTCATTTGTTTTTGCTTAATCCTACCTTATTAATCATTTTCTCTCAACTTTCTTGCTTATCCTTTCTTCTTATCTCACTTCTTTCTTTTCTCCACTTTTCCCCCCACTCATCCTTCTTTTGTCCCCTGTATCCTGTCTTTATTTATTGTAATTGGCTTGATATAGTTTGACTCAGTATACTGTATACAGTACAATAATGCCACACCAACAGGAAAAAAAAAGATGAACGTTTTCTCTTCCCACAGTCACACACATCACACCAAACCTGTGTTTCTGCCCCGGGTCAATGAGTACGTGACGTTCTGGAAGTTTCTGTGCCATAAGAATGAGGACAGATGGATATGCAATACGTCTGTTTACCCAGCAGCCTCTGAGAGAAAGCTTACACAGGAACCTGTTTGTGCACCTGCGTGTATAGATTGTGTGCATTGAATAGTCATGAGCTATTTTTAAGTACATACAGTATGTACTGTATGTCTTGACATACTTTGAAAAAACAAGGACTGAGGAGAGCTACATGGCAGTGAACAGTTTAAATTTTTTGGCATAAATGAAAAAACTCAGGTTTGCAAACCATAGACCTGTAACACTCTGCAGAAGAAGTATAAAAGTATGAAATGGGATTATAGCGATCCTAAGACCTACAAGGGGCGTTCAAGTCAAACCGGGATTTGTGATGAGACTCTTAACCGCGGTAAAACATCTAATTGGTGCAAATGTTTTTAATGAAGGCGGTACGTCTGTAAATGTAAATAACAGGAACTCGGCTGGGATTTATAGCCACATATAAATAAATAAAGGGAGTTTTTTCCTCTCATAATGGCTTCTGTTATTCTACGCACTTAAAAGTCCCGGATTGACTCGAACGTATAGGAATATTTCTTATTCCTTGCAACGTTCCGGATATTCTCTGCAATATCTCAAGAAAACATTCACGGCATGTCCAGGGAACATTAAGTAGACCTTTTACTTTTATCTTTAAGACGCATCTGTTTTTGAACTTTCTACCGAATGGAGATTAATTATAAACCGAGATGTTTTTAAGTCAGTGTGGTTGGGATTAAACCTGTTCCACTCAAACTAGTCAGTGACTGAAAAGTAATATTATTTTCGATAATGATTATGATCACCAACTTTGAAAACCATGTGTTCTAGGATACACAGTTTGAGTATTTACTACAGGGCATGGGGGGTTAAATTACTCACTCTCACTCACTCACTCATCTTCTATACCGCTTTATCCTGTATTCAGGGTCATGGGGACCTGGAGCCTATCCCAGGAGACTTAGGGCACGAAGCAGGGTACACCCGGGACAGAGTGCCAATCCATCGCAGGGTACACACACATACACACACTCACAAACCAAGAACATGCAAACTCCATGCACACAGAGACCGGAATCGAACCCGGACCCTGGAGGAGGAGCTAACCAGTACACCACCGTGCCGCCCTTAGTTACACCCAATTGATTATTATTATTATCATCATCATTATTATTATTCATTTAATCCTTCTTGTAGCCATTGATTTATTTTTTTTTTTTAATTAAAAATAATTGCCTTTGAAAAGATTTCTTCTGCTATCCTCAATGGAAATCCTGACCCTGACACATCTCATCTACTCTTCCCTGGCCCCGGCCCTGACAACTGCACTTAGAGGTCAGAAAGTTTCTTCACAGGAGTGCCTTAATAACATTTCACTCTCCTGTGAGCTTCTTTATTTTTACTCTTCCAGTTTGCCTTTCTCATCAGCAGAGCCCTGTCCCTGTCAGAAGCCTATAAAAGAAAAATTATGTATGAGACTATTTGAGAGTACACTCTTGTTTGCCTCAGCTTCAGTCAGTCACTCTGTATGTCTCAGTCTGTCTCAGTAACAACTGTTTTTCTCTCTCTGCATACACATCTTTATTGCTCTTTTGTCTGTGTGTCTGTCTGCCTCCAGTTTTATCCTTGAGCCCAGTTTCACTACAGACATTTCACACAGTACATGCAAGAGCAAAATACAAAATTATCCAGGTCAAACTGGTCAGAAGTTGTTTATTCATTTTCAATAGCAAGATTTTAATATATATAGATATATAGATATATAAAAAACACATGAGAGTAAAAACTACCTTTATTTCTCTGTATAGTCCTTTGCTATACTAATGCACTTATGCCAGTGTTTCTAGTGCTTGGATACCATCAAGGTACACCAGAGCCATGATCAGACTGCCTTCTTCACATGTGAAACGCTGGCCTTCCAGGCATACCTTTAGTGATCCACACATGTAGAAATGACTTGGAGCGATGTGTAATGTGCAAGTGGTGCTTGTAAACGAGCATTCCACTCACCGAATGTTCACAGGAAGGACTGCAGTCACCTCCGAGACCTTGGCAGGGACTGTCATTCATAGATGTATGCGTTTCTTTCAAATTCTTTGCACCGTTTAAATGTCTTCACTCCAACTGAACTTGAAGTTTTCTGTTAATGTTAGTTTCACGCCTTCATTCAAAAGATTTAACCACAAGTCCTGATATGACTTGAATGACATCTATGACATCTTCTTCATTACGTCCCATCACACAACTTAAAATGGGTATGAAGAGGGTCTTAAGAAAGTTAAGCTCAAAAAGTGTTAAAAGAAGAAAAAAGTGAAATCTAACATACAGTATATCATTGGTTTATACTGTAGCTTCCAGTAATACTCAGTGCAGGTCAGTATGAAGGTCTTCTTTTCTCTTCAGTAAAGTTCGTCAGTAGGCTGAGCTGACCTGCACTGGAAAAAACACAGTGAAATGTTTGTTTGTCAGAGCCTGAGAGTTCTGAGGGTGTGTGTAAGGATGCTTCCTGGGTACAGGAAGGCTTTTTTATAGTACATGTGGGGAGATAATTCTCTTGGCAGCAGTGCCAGCTCTGTCGTACAACCATCTGTCAGCATAGCACTGACACCTAACTGCAGGGCAGCGTGTATCTGATCAACACAACTCTGAATCTGGGTCTCTCTCTCTATTGCAGATAATAGTCCAGGCTTGATCACCCATACAGGTGAAAAACTTTTCTTTCATGCAGCAAGATAAAATTTTTTTTTTTTTTAAAGTATTAAAAAGAAAATATGTATTGTAGATTATTGGATTATTGTATTGAAGTATGACAGCATCATACTGAGGGGAATTTAGAGGATCAAGCTCTCGTACTGATTGGTAAACACCAAGCTTATGTAAAAAGTGAGGTACTACAACATAAAAAAGAGAACTGCGATGATGATAAAATGGCATTTTACTTTGCTTCCAAAGAAATTTTAAATCCTATATTATGCACATTTTGTTAGAATCAAATAATGCACAGCTCACATGACATCCATCCTTCAGAATCGCTGTTCATGCAGTCGAGAAGAACTCTACAGAGGGGTGAGGAGGGAAATATCTTATAATAAAACCAGCATGATAAAAACAGAAAGAGGTGAAGAATGGGGGGCGGGGGGCGGTGAAGAGGTCACTTAAGGGTCAGCTATTCGGATCACAGCAGGAGAAAAGTGTAAAACAGGAGACTCAGGGAGAGCAATCACCTCTCATGCTGTGCTACACAGTAGAGGACAGCTCTCGTATTCTGGAGAGAACACACACACATGTATAGTAGCTTCATAAGGTCCAGGGAAGTCATTCTTCTTTCCTTTTCTCTTTGTCTACTAACGACACAAGAACCTGTCACAGTTATAACATTAACATAGATTATGAAGTCTTGTTCTTGCTTTTGTGAAACCTCTGCTATTAACATGTAACATGGTTGGTCTCTTCATGTGAGAAACACAAAAACTAGCATAAGGCATTTTTGCTATGATTGTTGGCTGATAGAGCCCCCTAGTGGCCAAAAAGTGCCTCTACCAGAGCTATTTTTTTAAGTAAAAGTGAAAAGCTTGAATGTGTGTCATGGTTTGCATGAAGGAATCCACTAGTCTGAACCGTACTGAAAAATCTACTAGCATTCCCAAAATTGTCAAGGCTTTTATAACAGCAAAGGCACAAGATGTTTCACAAGCCCATATACTGTACCTCAATATGAAAGACAGGTGTCAACTAGCAATTACCCCTATAGTGTAGATCAACATCACTAAACTCCATCCAAGATCACCATCTCCACATCTGCTGTTATATTGAACTTTCAGCCTCCTAACACACTGTATGACTGCAGATCAATTCTTGCTATCCGTTATAACCCAAATGCGGATGGGTTCCCTGTTGAGTCTGGTTTGTCTCAAGGCTTCTTGACACATTGGTTCCTATTGCCATCTCAGGGACTTTTTCCTTGCCACCGTCACCCTTGGCTCGCTCATCAGGGACTATCTAATCATTTTGATTTATACGTATTTTTTTCACACATTTCCCTAATTTTCTTTTGATTCTGTAAACTGCTTTGTGACAATGACCATTGTTAAAATGACTATAAAAAAGTTGAATTGAATTGGATCTTGTTTCAGGAGAACCCTATTCTTTATAAATGAGCTAAGACTGCTCTCCAGTTCCCAGGTACTGAAAGCAACACGCTTATTTCTAATAATGTTCAATTTCCACCTGATGAGTGAATAGTATTGGAAAGCTCTACACACACATGCTGCGGAGACTAATGAAGCCCAACAGCACAAGCAAGCCAGAAAAATTCCCTTCACACACTTCACCCTGCAGTGCTGCCAAGGAAAAAAACAATATCAAAGCACTCCAGTAACTGACATATTTACCCCCACCCCTCCGTGTGTGTGTGTGTGTGTGTGTGTGTGTGTGTGTATGTAGGTTTGTCTAAAACAAAAGCCTCCCTGGGAGATTCTCAACAGGAAGTGACCTGGAACGCACTTCCTAGCCAGTCATGACTGTTACCATGGCAACACAGAGGCAGGACAGAAACACCAGAATAGGAAAACAGCTTCCAACTGAAGAAGAAGCCATCATACTTTTATAACACTACAAGGACAAATGGTTTGGAAAATATGATGATGTATTACATCGATTATTTCTTTTCTACAGCAGTTTGGAAATAATTTAGAACACATACTTTTATACATTTATAGTTACGTGTGATGTGTAACAGTGCACTACTTGTATGATGGGAAAAAAAAACAAAAAACAGTACAGTCAGGGTGTTGACAGAAACCGGTGTGTGTGAGTACTGTTGTTCAGCATTTCAGAGATTTGTACATAATCATGTTTATGTATAGCCAGAATGCAACAGGTACATTGGATTAATGTTAGATCAGAGAACATTAAATCGGATTAAGCTTGACTTAGCTTGTTCCTCAGGCCAAAACAGAATCTGGTTGCTGTACGCATGGCAGAGTGCGAGTTGTTTGGAAGGGACACCTGCTGTTGCATGCTGGGAAACCAGAAGGCAATCAAAATCTTACCTGACTGAAATACCCACAGGGAACTCAGCATTTAAGTCTAATAGGTGGACAAAAACATTTTACAACATCTTGTCTAGACTGCTTCATCGTTACAGGTTAGGTCACGTCTCTCTGCCTAAGACAGGCCAAAAGGACATTACATTTGCTCATGTGATACAAAATGAATGCAGAATTAGTTGGTTTCCTGAAATGGCAAGCCACATCGTTTCGTGTTTATATGCCTTAACTGTAAAAACAGGACTGATCGAGTTGTTTTGAAATGCAGGATAAATGCTTAAAATATCCCAGAGCGGAAAACAAAAAAAGTGGCCAGTAGAGATGGGTGAATAAGGTCAGGAAACTGATGGAAAGCTCAATATAATGTGCTGTATCATGGATTATCAATTTATCTCATTTCATTAAGCACCTCGTAAAGTGGATAAAAGACTGAAATAAAAACAATTTGTTGGACTGCTAAAACAGGTATTTCTTAAATTACATTATGATTAGATTTTACGAACCATAATGTACTGTATATTAAAATGTAATATCATATTTATAAAAAAAAAATGAACTAGTGAAAACATTTGAAATATAGTGAAACAAGAAAACATAAAGCAAAAGAAGCATAGCACTCCTTACGCTCTCTAGTCCCTTCTCTCTTTAAGCAACCCAGAAATAAGAAACAACATGGTGACCTTCACACCAACACCACACACACATGCATACACACAAACAAAGGTCTGTGGTTGCTGTGAAGGTCACCATGTTGTTTCACAGAGTGAAAAATCCTTATTGATTAATTCCCAATATACAAGCCATTCTGTTATCACACCCTTCACAATGTTCAAAGCCATATATAATATATAGCTCAAGGTGAGCTCCTTTAAACTGCACTGTTTAAATTCCTATTTTAAAAAAAGATTAAGCAACTACACTACAGTTCCATTCAATAATGATAAAGCAAAAATAAATTCATAAATGAGATGCCATACATAATAAGGTGTAGTATCCTCTGTAGCCACTAGATGGCAGTGCAGTGATCCACATCACACAGACCTGTACGAGACAGACCAAGTAGAAGAACCAAGACTAGGATATAAAAATAAAAAATATAAATATAAAAAATCTTCAGTATCCTGACTGGTTATGTTAAATAAATAAAATCATTCATTATTTAAATGATGTTTAAAACATTTGGACAACTCCTACTTTTACTTGTCTGTGCAGTTACCTTCTGATCTGACAGACACATGTCTTCATTGGGTTTGCTCGCTCTTAAACCATCTCTAGCTCCAGCCATATGAGTTCTATTTTGCGCCTTCATGTCCTGCTTCAGGTGCTCTCGATCCTGCACTAGAGAGCATTCTGACTGAGCGGTGTGTATCAAGAGCGGTGAAAGTCATTACTTTTCACCCTGGCTGGTGTTCCTTGTGTAATCTCACTTACACTTTTACTCACAGTTTGTACACTTTGGAAATAAGACAGTGTGAGTGACAGATAAATGCAGAAGGAGTGTGTAAAGGAATAGTACTATTTTATCTGTCAGCACACACAACAGTGTAATGTTACACTGGCATTGCACTCATGATGTAGAGCTTCCATAGAAAATCCTCACTGGAAGAATGACGTCATTAAAACACAACGTGGGACTCAACCAAGTCAGACATTAAACAGTTATTTGATGGGAGAATCTCTACACCAGAATGAGAAGCTTGTAAACCTACATGACTAAACATATAATTTACAAACAATATAGCCAAAATGTTGAATCATAGTCCCTGGCAATGTAGACAGTTGGATATGGCATTGTGAACAACTAAGAAGTCTGGACTGTAAATGGAGAAAGTGGGCAGGGAAGAAAGTATTTGATGGGGTTCTTAATGGTGAACGGACTACGAAAGTGGATTTAAGCTAAAGGGAAGAAAAGGGAGATCAAGCCCAGAAGGTGGTGGTAAGGCAACTTAGTAGATGCCAACCACAGGTAAACACCAAGAAGACCAACATACAGAATGTTTCACAGTATTGCTATACTATTGTGTAATTACAGTGTAGAATATCTGCAGTGATGAAGCACCTTTCTGCACCAGGCTGAAGCTGGACTGCAAGAAGCTTTAATACGTTTTAATATTCCTTAAATATGATGCTTTAACAGATGCTTGACAAATTAGATTTTTGAAATCCCTGAGGTTTTATTAGCCAGCATGTCAGTAATACAGGGACCAGTGCAAGAGGTTTAAAGAGACCCAGCCAGGACTAGAGGAATTTAGTTTACAGAGAAATATGGAAATACATGCTTTGACAAAAGTCTGCTAACTTGGTTGGCCAAGTGTATCATCTTCAGATGTTGAGTCTGTGTGTGCCCATGTGTAGTGAAGTGGAAAGATAGATAGATAAGATTTTACCAATCACAGAAAGCCGTATGGGCCGTGATTAAAACGGAACAGGTCTGCTTAACATGTCTGAGAAAAATATTCTGGTGTACAACACACACACACATACACACACACACACACACACATCATGTTTCTGGATTCTTGAATTTTGTATTGTCTTCTTTTATTTCCTCTTTTTCTGTAAAACATGAGAGGAAGTTTAGTCATGCTTTGCTGGTTTGCTATTAGTGGGTCGCACTTACCAAGCTGCACAAGAACTTTGTAAACCATTTGTATGAGTGTTTACCCAAGACATTTGGGGTTCATGAAAATAAATCCCATTAATTTGGAAAACCATTCAGATACTAATCGTGCTCCTGAATGTGTATGAATTTACTGACATCACAACCTCTGTTAATCCATAAATGGGTGGGAAAAAATGGAGCCTGGGTGTTGGTCCGAACTCACCTACAGAACTCAGTCACCTCCCATAAGTTGGCAAGCTTAAGCTGGAGGTTTGACACCTGTAAACTGAGCTGCCACTCAAACCAGTCATGCTCCCAATTATGCATATTTTGTGGCTTAATATAATTTTAAAATGATGAGTTACATAACAAAACTGATTTTTGTACCAAGCTGTAAACATGTTTATTTCTGTTGTAAAGATGGGTATTTTAACATGGGGTCTAGGGGATTGCCTCGCTTTCTTTTTTTTTGCAGAATCAGAGGATTTGACAAGTTCCATTGTCCAATATGAGTGTCATTTAAATATAAATAACAAACTTATACCTGAAACACCTGAACCATGTCGCAGGACAATCTGCTTCCAGTGGAGATCCGGATTTAGGGCCGACACCAAGAGGAGAGCTTCAGAGGTTTCTACTGTTTAAACAATCAAGCTAACACAACAGGACACACCTGAGCCACAAGAAGCACCTGGCAGTGAAATGTTCCAGTATGTGAACGTGCATACATCAACTGGATATTTTTCACTTCATTTGGTTGAAATTTGTAGAAACCTTATGGAAAATGTGCAGCATGCACAGCCATGGCCAAAAGGTTTTGAGAATGACACAAATATTAAAAAGTCTGGTGCTTCATTGTTTAAAAATCTTTTTGTCAGACAACACTATGGTATACTGAAGTATAATTACAAGTAATTTATAAATGTCAAAGGCTTCTTCTGACAATTACATTAAGTTTATGCAGAGTCAATATTTGCAGCATTGACCCTTCTTTTTTAAAACCTCAGCAATTCGCTCTAGGATGCTGTCAATCAACCTATGGGTCGTATCCTGACTATGCAAGAATGGAAAGCCATCAGTCAACGCTTGAAATTTGTCAGAAAGTTGGTTTTTTTTGTTTGTTCACATTCTCAGAGAGCAGCTTCTCCCAACCATCCATGAACAGTTTGGTGACAAACAATGCCTTGACCAGCATGATAGAGCACCTTCACAAAAGGCAAAGTGAGAACTGAGTGGTTCATGGAACAAAACATCAACATTTTGCATCCATGGCCAGGAAACGTCCCAAACCTAAATCCCATTGAGAACTTGTGGTCAAGCCTCAAGAGATGGGTGGACAAACAATAGCCTACAAATTCTGACAAACACCAGGTATTGATTTTGCAAGAATGACTGATCTGCCATCAGTCAGGATGTGGCCCAGAAGTTAGAACAAAATGATTTTGACCCAAATGAAGAATCTTTCATTTTCAAAAATTGTCTCACGTGGTTTTCACTTTCTTGCAAGGAAATGAATTTTTGTGTAATCAAAATTTCATTGCAAGTAAGTGAAAACAATGTGAAAGAATTTTAGATAATTGTATCTTGCTTTGTGTGCCACAGCTAAAGACAGCTTCAGATCTGAACCTCCCCCTTATAAGCTTTTTAAATACTTTTCACTGACTATATATTGCATTCAGTGAGTTTATTCCATAGATAGATACTTGCACTATGCTGACTTCAAAGTTTCCTGTCTTTGTGGTACCTGACTAATTTTTTATTGGTCAGGAAATTTAACAAACAAGTTGCAGCTTGTAATGGCTTGATGTGTTGCACACTAGATGTCATCTTATTCCAGGTGTGTTTCAAATTATTTTACAATTTCAAACTTTATTGAACTTATTTCTGACATCAACTAGTAGTATTTCAGTGAAGCATGTCTGGGCATATCCAATCTGAAACACATTTGGGCACCAATAACCATCCTGTGTTCAAAGTGTTCCAGTGGTATCTCAGCAGGTTAAGGCTTTGCGTTAAAGTTGTTGGTTCAAGTCCCAGCTCCACCAGCCTGTTCTTTTGGGCCCTTGTGCAAGGCCATCATGGCTAACTCTGCCATCTGACCCCGACCCCTAAAGCTGGAATATGTGATGACATAATTTCCCTGTGCAGTAACATGATAGATAATGGCTTAACTTAAAGCTACTTAGATCATGTTCCGTTCCCATTCTGTTACATGGTTTGGACT
Organism: Heterobranchus longifilis; assembly: GCA_028570985.1. NCBI lineage: Eukaryota > Metazoa > Chordata > Actinopteri > Siluriformes > Clariidae > Heterobranchus > Heterobranchus longifilis. The sequence continues at coordinate 17,716,036 of JAOVVB010000049.1, forward strand.
AGAGCACACCTTCATTACCATGGCCACATGTCTAAATGCATCAAGTTTTTCCCCATATAATTGAGTGATTAGGGTAAAAGATAAATTGATGAAATTAATAATTCAGCCAGTGAGTGTAAGGGCATCCAATATATATTTTTTTATTATTGAACAGCTTGATATAATACTGAGATCATGTAGCTCAGCTCTATTGGGAAAAAAAGAGTCTAGAGCGAGGAACTGACGGTCACAAGACAGCTTGCACTAAAAGAAAAATTAATCTTTCAGCTTTGGCTAAGGTAAGAACAGATAATGAACTTAGAGTTTTGATAATACTATTATACTGTCTATAATGAAGTAGTGAAGTTGGGAAGTGGATTTTATGACTTGACACATAGTTCAATAGTTTGTTTGCATCACCAGAAAAAGAAAGATAGCTTTCCTCAGAAAGAGTGAGATAATTCCTTTAAATTATCCTTAAGGGTTCTTGGATGTTCCATATAAATTTCAAGCCAGATTCAGTGGAAAAATAAGCAGTTGGTGAGGTTTTGAACACACACAAAATATACATTCATATTTAAAAATTATACATAAAAAGTATTTGGAGTTGACTACTGGATTTTTTTTGCAAGGTCCCTTTTTTTTTCTTCAAGAAAATCCATGATGCCCAAATGTGTTTCAGGTTGGATATGCCCAGACATGCTGGAAAAGGATCTGAAAACTATATGAGATATAGCATTGAATAACCATCAATTAGACCTGTAAATATAGTACTATTAAACCAGAATATGAATCCTTTAGACTTTTTGCCTTTTGCACTGCTTAGTGGCTTGCAGAAGAACCTTTTTCGATCCGCAGAAATCTGGAAAATTTGGCCAGAAAAAAACAGGAAGTGGAAAGTGAATGTTCATTCACTCTTTGCCAAAGATAATGTACGATGAGAAGGCTGACAAGAAGAGAAATACTGTAGAAGCTTGACCAGTGGGGATTTCCATGCTGATATAATGTATTGTCTGATACACAAAGTCAGCCAATATATTATTTCTAACTTCTGTTCATGCTACCTCACTAGAGAGATGAACACACCTGGAGTAAAGTCCTAACAGCTATACTTCTGTATACATTATCTAACATAGGGCCAACCTTCTCACCCAAAGAGCAAGGATGATGCTCCTGGGGACTCCTGGACACATACAGAAACAACATGCTTATTTTTCCTCCCGTCATTTGAAATACTTTCATTTTATTTTAAAGAGGTGTGCAGAGAAGACTAATTAAAACCATCACAAGTGCACATATCGTATATACGCACCTTACTCTGCAACACAGCCAATTTTCCAAGAAACATCAAAGAACCGCTCTGACTGACTGTTACTTATCCCTGTGTGTGCATGGGTCAATCTACATCTAGTGTCCTGGGAGTCTCAGCAGCAAGTTACGTAAGGGGCATATTAGAGTTAGACATAACTGCTACCATGGTAACAGAAAGGCAGGCCAGAGAATTAGTTACATGGGAAAGCACATCCAGAATGAACAGGAATCAATCGAATCTTAAAATAGATATAGTTACTGAGATTTCTCACTCATTCATAGGGAACTGAACTTCTAAAACTTTTCAGTGCTTTTATTTTTAGAATTTAATTTTTAATTGCAATAAAAAAAGCTTTTTTTTTTTTAAATAAAAATGGACATTTGAGACATATTATATTTTCCTTAGGCCTAACAATCTCCAGTATTTTAACTTCAACCTTATTCAAATTGTTGAATGATGTATAATTTTTTTCCCTTAGTTGCACTGGGTGGAACAGATTTTAGATTTAAGGGTATACAGTACAACCATACAGTAGAGTAAACCACAATGATGTACTGTAAGCTTAGACTCAGAAGAGGAAGATTTAGGTTTCTTATTCTGTTTTTCCTTATGGGTTAAATGCAGGTAGAAAATAAAAAACAAAGTAAATGTTTGGAGGAGAATATACTGTACAATCCAGGCAGTAGAACTGGTTTAAGGAGCTCACTGGGATTGGATGTGTGGATCTGTCCTGCTACCAAGCCAAAGACCAACATATTTGTTCCTTGGAGTAGGAGACAAAAATAATAATATTTAGCACAATAGAAAAGCCAAAAGACAGACTCCACTGAAACACTGATGCCAACAGTCTGTATCAGTAATTACATACTTAGAAAGAAGAGAAAAAAAAAATCCAGTTATACAGGTTTATGGTCCTCACGTTGATCCTATTTACTGAGGAGCTATACATGTTCTCCTTGAATCTCTTTGTGTTTCCTGTAGGTTCTCGTGTTTCTTTCCAAAATCATGCTTGTAGTTGGAGCTACTATTCTATTGTTTTCCCAGGGTTAAGTAAGTGTGTGCACATTGTGCAATAGTGTCAAATCCAGGGGATATTCCCACCTTGCACCCAGTGTTATAGGCATAGGCTCTTGATCCTTCTGTTCCACTGTGCCATTGACAAGGATAAAATGCTTACTGAAGATGAATAAAATATTTTATTTATTGATCTTCTGTAATAGCTTTATGACAAACACAGTGAATCCAACAGATATCCTAGAAACAGGGCAGGAATACACCATCATTACATGTGTTCATCACTTTTGGTTGGATTACTGTAAACCTTGATATTCCACCAGGTTCATCCAGTTAGTCCGGAATGCAGAATTTATTAGCATTTTCTGAGAAGTTCCTCAGCAAATTGCCTTCCTATTATGTTTAGGATACAGAGGCAGCCTCACTATTACATTCTGGGCTTTAGATCTTATGCACACTACTTTCTCTCCCAGTGAAATTTCACACTAAATTTTAAATCTTGTACTGTACCACAGCACCTAGTAGTATTCTATGATCCACCATACCTACTTCAAATCAAAAGTTGCCGGCTTTTGATCCACCCTGATCCCCTACTTCTGACCCGAGTTCTCATCACATATAAACCACACTTACTGTTATTGAGAAGGGCCCCATACGGACAGCTGAAACATTTAATAAGGCTACGGAGGATGGTTTTACTTGGAATCCATAAAAATGGGTTAGGATTGCATTCGATCCAAACAGTTTTGCTATGATGGCTTAGATCTGCAATTGCTCTGATAGTTTTAGGACTAAAATTGCCATTAACAGTTTTGTACCCAAGTCTCCAACAGTGCTAATTCCAACAGTTGGTAATCTCAACAAGGTGCATCTGATATTAAGTAAAAACAAATTTCCTATGATAATTTTTTTTGACCTCAAAACACAGTTATAAAGGGGATTTATTTATTTAATATCTGCGATCACCCAAATGAGCTTGGGTTCCTGTTTGAGTCTAATTCTCCCAAAGTTTTTTCCTTATGTCATCCCGGGAGTTTTTCCTTACCACTTTCACCTCTGGCTTGCTCATTCATTATTTTTATTTATATCTGGAATTTTTATTTCTGTAAAGCTGATGGCAACAATGTTCATTGTTAAAAGTGTATTAAAATAAAATGAATTAGACGAAATAAATTCCACATGGTAATTAGACAGTGCTTTGCAGTAATCGTTATGTTCTCGCTGTTGCCACACCTCTCTCATGCAATCATCAGATTGATAATGATTCTTTCACCCCCAGGACACTTCTCCAGCTACATAGTGACAACACTTGAGTATGCTTAGTCTAAATTCTCTAATCAGCTTCTGTTCTTGCACATTCATCTCAGAGTTATCTGCAGTTTTGATTTACATATCACCAGGGGAATACTCATGTACTCTGCAGCCTCTATCAATGCTTTCATCTCTTCTGTAGTGGACATCTCTACAGACTTGTCTTTTCCAAAAACAGCTGCGATGTTTCATATTCCTATTAAGACCCCTATTAACACATGCAGAAGTACTACGCATTTGTACGTTCTGCATTTTCAGAACTTTTCTATTCACTGTAACCCAGGAGAGGGTATTTTCCCTCAAGATTCCTAAGTAACATCTTCTTAAGGAGTTACAGTGCATCTCAAAAATTTGAATATCATGGACAAGTTATTTTTCCCCACTTTAATAAATGAAACTCTCATATTAGAATGTAAATAATCATTATTTCCACTATATTCTAGTTTACTGAGATGCACTATAATAGATCTAACCTTAATAATCTGTAAAACTAAGCGTTGTTAAAACATTTATTATTAAAAGTGCTACAACTCATAAGTCAACATTATGCACCAATTAAAAAAACCCTCATACTTGAACTAAAATTCACTGCTAGGCTCCAAATCTCATGTCTACACTTTAAAGACATGATATGCCTCTATGCTACACTTCACTCTATGCTTCACGCCTACACATCAACTCTATATTTCAAGCACACTTTACAACCCTAGAGCTCAATAATATACCTCAACACTATATGTTATGTTAATGTTCAACTCTTTCCATAACATTCATATATAATCAGCCATAATTTTAAAACCATTAACATTAAAAACATCTAAGTTTTAGTTTCACCTTGTACAGCCAGGAGGGCCCTGTCCCCTTGGGCCATGACTCCCCAGTGTGCCCCCAGAGGTCTTGTGAAGTTAGTGTCAGATTCCTCTGGGGCTTCTGTGGATTGGGCTTGTTTGTTCAGCTCATCCTTGATCGGATTGATGTTTGGGGAATGTTGGAGGGCAGATCAGCATCATTGGGTTCTTTGCCTGCTGAGCCCCCTCCTCGGTGGGCTGTGGTGCACTGGATGTTCTGATAACTTTCTGTCAGAGCCAGCATTGCCTTTTTTTGGTTTTGGTTTGTGCTGCATTGGCTTTTCTGTTGGATCAGACCAGACAGGCTGGCCTTCTGTCCCAAGATCCATGGATGAGCCTTGGGTGTCTATAATCCTGATACCAGTTTACTGGTATATTCAATTTACCTGTCAATGGTGTTAATGTTATGACTGATTGGTGTATACTTTTGTGTATTTTGTCATTTCAATTTAGTCCAAGTATGATGTCTTCTTTTTTTTTTCTTCTTTTTTTAAAATTTATGCTACTTAAAGACAACAGAAAAATGGCAATGCATGTTTGCAAAATTTCACACATACATATTGTTAGACATGTAGACACTATGTACAACATACAGTACATCTAATAGTCTCTGTTCTTCAATGGTCAAAACTTTTTCTTTGCTAATTAAGGTTTACAGCAATACTGTGATGTGTTTCCTGGTACCATTAAAGCACCTAACAGTGTAAACATTTGTATATAGATATATAGATATATTTCAGTAAAAATGCTTTTACGCATTTTTAAAATGCTCCTCCTTTTCATAGAAAAAGAATACCAAATTAATTATAAATAATAAAAAATTAAATAAAATACATTCACTGTAATAGTAAAGTTTATATTAAAAAAAAGCATATTTACAGTGTCAAAAGCTCTTTTGTCAGTTCCAGCTGTAATTGATAAAAGTTCTGTAAAGAAACAGAATTTGTATTGCACTTGAAGACACTGAACTGCTTGTACTTTTGGCTCACGATGAAAACCAGTAGAGTGAGTGGGATAAGGATCAAATCTAAGGTGAGCTTTCGTTTGACCACAAATTTAAAGCAGCAGTAGTCAATAAATTTTTTCAGAGAATGTTCAGCCAATTTTAGTTAAATTTGTTTCAAGAGCTCAGTCCATCTCCGGTGAAAAAATCTCCTCATACTGTGTCCCGCACGTCCAATTTCAGAATCATCCTCATTGAACTTTTCGCAGTTCTCAAAAACCAAGTTAACATCAATGATAAATGTCTCCAGATTCAGGTATCTGAAAATGAAAACACAAGCCTAATTAAAATCAATATAATTTACAAGAATAGGCCCAATGTATAGCATCTATAGTATATGTATAGCATCTGCTTCCCTGAAATCAAGAGTCAAGAAAAGGAAAAAATCTTTTTTGGCCAAAATTTAAACATACCTTGATGTGCAACTATAAGAAACTATACACATATACTTCACTAAAATAATAAAGAAATGCCCTGAAACTATTACGTTGATTAAAAGAGCCAGTTAAAAAAAAGCCTAAAGATTTCTAAAATGTGATAATTGTGAAATTCATTGATTTTTTTTTTTATTATTGCTACCACTGCAGTTACAGAATATAGGTGCGTTTATGTCTAAAAGAAAATGTTAAAAAATCTTATGATGTCAGGGTCTTGCTCCAGGCCACCACACACACGGATTACTTTGCATAAGCTGCTGTTTGTGCACAGATACATACTGGCTGTTGGAAAGTTTCTCCCGAATGGTGGAGAAATCCATGGGTTTCTTGATGACTTTGCGGTAACCAGGGACCGATTTGGGATTGACAGGCGTCATAAATGGCCAGGCGTCCTGATGACTTTGCAGCTCTGCCAAAAGCAATCTATACAGTAATGATACACAAACGAACTTTTAGAACACCAAATAAATAAAATCCAACCAAGATATCTAGATATGTTTAAGGTCATTTTATTAATAAAGCACATTTAAAATAATGTCTGCTAATGTGCGACACATAAAAATGTATTATATATAATTATAAAGATATATACAGTAGATAATAAATATGTATAGTAAATATGTCTGGTACCTGCACAGCTCCAGGTCTTTACTATTGTCTTGAGTGGGTTTAAAATTTTTAGCTTGTGTTGCGCTCTCCTGCTTAGTTATGTTTTTGCAAATGTTGTCATCTATTTTTCTCTTTCTTGTTTCTTTTCCTCCTTTCTTGGGTGTGCTGCTGGCACTGGTACTTCCTGTGTCATTCTCTGAGCCGTCTCCTGTCACATAGACTTTCTTGCTGCGTTTGGCTCCAGACAATTTTTCGCCCCCTCCACTGTTCCGACTGGTCTGCTTTTTACATTGCTGAGGTGAGTCGCATGCCTGCACAGAAAGTATAAGAGGAGTAAAATAAAAGATTAGATTGAAATAAATAACAAAAAATAAAAACCACAAAATCTGCTGCTTTTCACAAAAAGGTGTCTGTTGGAAAGAAACGAACACACAATCGAAACATGGAATTTGTGGTTCAGGTCACCATAAGTGAACAGTTAGTTTGTGCAACTCGATGTCTAAAATGATCTACCCATCACGCACCATAGTAACTATGAGGTAATTTTTTGTATATATGCCTTATTGTGTTAATTTAAAGGACAGCTTCCCTAACCTTGGCTATGCAGGCAGGGCAGAACCAATCTCCCTCAGGGATAGTAGTGATTTGGGGATTATGGCAGTATGTGTGGCATCCTTTATCACAGTCATCACACAACAGCAGCAGCTCTTCATTGTCCCCTTTCTGGCATAACTGGCAGTACTGACAGCAACACAACACAGCACTGACACTCAGCATTATCAGAGAACAAAGCACAGCTACTCCTGCCTTTTATAAATCCTTATTATGTCTGCCAAAATTGCTCTTATCTGCTCTTTAGAGAAAACAAATTGCCAATTGGAAAAAAAAAAATTATTTATTCATAACTGTTGTGGACTGTTCCAGTGTACAGTATATGCGTTTTCCTTACCACTTTCATGATGGATCTCTCCCATGCAATAGAATGCTGTAACTGCTGCAGACAGAGTGAAAGCTGGGCACTACTACGCACTTGATGAAGGGCTTTCCTCCACACCTTCAACCCTGGGGACAAGTCTTCTTCACCTCTATATGAAAAAAGCAAAGAGTTAAACACTCATTTGGGAAAGAGAACGTCCACACCCACAGCCCCACTCAACGTCAAAGGCATTGGCCATACAAAATTTCCCAAGGAAAAAAATAAAATAAAAATTCTGTGCATCTAATTAAGCAAAATAGCATTTTAGGTACACTTGTTCCTTTTGGGGCAGAAACAACACGTGTATGCAAGTGAACAACAGAAAACAATACCAATAACTGATGCCTTTACAGTATATGGGTGCCAATTACTGATAATATATTGTGTTATTAATGTCCAAAACATTGATATATTGGACATATCACCACTACTCGTACCTTCTTTTCAGAAATAAAAACTGCCTAAATAGGCAGATTTTGTGAAATAGTGTTGATGTTAAAGTCCCATTTGGATGAAGACAGACGTCTTTGGCTCTGATTTGTTTTTGTACAAACATCAGAGGCAGCAGTTTCGCTTCTGTTTACAAGTTCCTTTAAATTTTGACAAACATGACAAGCTGACTTACTAGCTAAAATGCAACCAAAGACCTAGTCATTAGGAAACTGGCAGTTTCGATTACTAATTGTGGCCAAGAACCATGTACAGTGGGGGAAATAAGTATTTGATCCCCCAAGTTTGCCCACTTACAAAGAAATGAAGGGTCTATAATTTTTATCATAGGTTTATGGTAAAGGATTGAGACAGAATA